>NTHP01000067.1:516083-526656 GCA_003416845.1 Oplegnathus fasciatus | reverse complement strand
AAACAACTTGGTCTGCCCAGTTATATAGGGTAGTTGTTATTGAAAAGATGAGGTAAGCTATAGACCAAGACAGTCCCATTTATCAAAATCTGAGGGAGAAAATGACAGGAAGAACGAGAGGGACCGAGAGGCCCATTTCCTTATTAAATATGACCTTTCGACCTATACCACTAATTCAAACCATATGGAACACCAGATACCACATATGGAACACCAGATACCACACATGTAACACTCTGTAAAAGCAAACACTGCTCAGCATCACAAGGCTGCATGAATATTCCCTCATTGTCTGATTTTTAGCACCTTTGCATAAAGGAAATGCAAAACTATGAGGAATACCAAAGCCAGCTGCTCTGAGCGGCAACGACTGGCCAACGACTGGCCTGCAAAGTGCTATTAAACTCGAAAGCCTCCATAAATCACTTCTCATGTTCAAATTAAGTTAAATTAAAATGCAAAAAGATAGCTTGACATCTGAGATGAACCGTAATTAACCTTTTGTCTCCAGTACTGGGTCAAACTTCACACCTTTCGCTTTGCTAGAAAAGCAGACAGCTCGTGGTTACAACGAATAGGCTGTGTGGTTTCTGCACCTGACTGATACTCTATACCTGCAACGGAGAATGGCACATACATGTTCTGTTGTGTCAACATATCTTTATGAACAACGGAAAAGTTGTGTGGTAGATTTTGCTACTATGTTAACTGTATAATCCTACTGTATAACCAAATATGAACATATTCTTATCTTATGACCTCAGCACTTATATAACTGCTGAATATGTGTCCTTTGAATGAGCTATGAAGCAATCACTTGTTATTGCCTACTAAGGAGACCCAGTAACTCTAAACACAAGAACATCAACATCCTGTTATGTACCAGAACTGTCTCAATAGAGTAATTAGTGTTTATCCTTGTGCCAAATAAGGAAAAAATAACAGGTCACTCTGATCTGCAAGCACTCACATACACACTCACCACAAAGTAACTAATTAAGGGCATAGTAAGCTTACGCCACCAATATGTCCTCACTACTCACATTCTGGGCGCTGAAGAAGGCGTTAACAAAGATCCCAACATGGAAGAGGATCAAGTTACGCTGAGCGTTGTCAAACTGTTTACTCATACTGAAACAGTATAAAAGGTTGTACTTTTGGTACGATTCAGCTGACTCGGCTTTTGTTTCTTTGAATAAAAGTCTATTACAAAGGAGGACCACTGCCTACTGCTTATTACTTCTACCACAGTTGCTAAATTTAAGTTTAACAAGTATGATGTGTGACGCAGATAAATTGTAATCCAATAGTTAGATGATGTTCTGATGTTTTTACCTTTTATGTTTTCGGACATGAAAGAAGCATGAAGGCCACTGATATTAAAAGAAAAGCCAAAGAAGGCTCAAGGCCTTTTTTGGGGGGTCTTCTGGCTTTTTGATCTTTTGAACCTCATATAATTTTTATCGATCTTGTTCATTCTGATTTTTGTATTACTCCTTTTTATAATCCTGTAACCATTAATTCTTTTTGATAAAACTTGAATAAAACTGGACTGTGTTTTATACTTTCCAACCAAAGTTCCTGTGTTGCTCGTCTCTGAGATCATCCTATTGTAGCCTCCTTAAGGTAAGAAGATGTCGCTTGTTGAGAAGTGCCGACAATAGAAAGAAATTTGGCTTTGAAATTATAAATGTTGAAGAAAATTGCTGAAGTTATAATGCAATGTATAACTTGGCTTGACATGTTGAACAGGTTCAGTTTGGTTGTCTGAAGCTCTGCTGATACTGTTGCATTAGGTTTTAAGGTTAAGTGATTTTGACTGCTTTGGATACATTGTTGGTTTTTTCTAAGTTATATGTTAGGGTCAGGGCCTTGAGGCTGCCCTGTAGAAAACCAGGCAAGTGTCCTCAGACCGTCAGAGTGGACCTCCTCCAGTGTTGGTCCTTTAAGGATCTTCAGGAGTACCACCAGGTTCCAAACACTTATTGCACACAGATATTCCGTTGTTATCTGGCCGTTGGCACATAGTCAACTAGGTCTGAAAGAAGTGGTACAGCGGTAATGCAACTTGGTTTGCTAAGCAGACTATGGTGGTCTTGTGTATAGATTTTGGAGACACGTTCGAAAACTTAAGTCTTAGAACAGCTGCCACTCAGTGTTATATCCGCATTGGGTGGGGTTATTGGTTATAACATCTAGGAGCCTTTTCACTGGTATAAACGTGCTTCATCCAGGATGAGAGCATCTATGTCTGTGTATTTCTAAGGAAATTCTGCACCCATCTCAGGTACCAAATATGCATCACAAGGCCTATACATTGTAAACTCTTGTATTGTTCCCTTATATGGACCCAAGAAAGGAGTCTTACATGACATTGGGCCCCACACATGTGTGAGAGATGTGTGAATTGAGTCTGCAAACTTATAAAAGTATATCGAAGATATGAAAGTTAATACAGAATGATTATAAGTATTCAATAAGTGTGAGAATAAACACACATACTAAATATGATTGATCGAGATCAACAAACAGGTATCATACAAATACCACCTATCAGGGCTATATCAATTAAACTGACTTGATTTGACATGACATGGTTTTCCAAGCATATTAAGTTAGCATGTTGACGACGGAAAAAAGGAGCAAATATTGACATGCATTTGTTTGCCATGTGATCTGGTGAAAGATGCATGAGATGCCCAGTAGATGAGACTTCTGTTTATCTGTTGTTTAGTGTGATGAAAATCTGGAGCGCCGGTTAACTTGAGAGTGAAGAAGTTTCAGGAGACCTGGATGTCTTACACAGAAGCATTTATTGAAGCTCGATCGATCAGGGAGAATAGAGATAAGCAAGTATACACAGTGTAGTGCCACCTCATTTCTGAAGGATGTGTCCTGGATAAGAGTCTTTTATCCTTTTATCCATTATTCTTCACCCAGCTAAACATGTGTGAAGATTCTACTGGGTATTGAGCCATAAACAAGAAACTATGCTATATACCGTGGCTAACTAAAGTCACAGTGTAGGTCCCTTGAGGCCGCTATCAGCACGTTCTTAAGAGATGCCAGAGTATCACTTGTACTCACTTGTATCACCTGATACAGCAGCCCTTCGCACACCAGTCAACTCTCCAGAGACAGAGAGTTGACCTATTGCTTCGGAAGATATAAACCAAGACCTTTCCTGCTTTTAGGACCACAACCAGACGTAACTGAGCCGAAACACTGTATCACATTACCTTTAACCTAAGGAAGTAAAATTTGATAACACTTTCTATGAAGGTCATGTCTACAATGTATTATAAGCACATTCATAAGGCATTATAATGCATTTATATTGCGTTATAAAACTCTTTATAAATGTTCATAATCATGCATGACAACTTATAACAAAGTCTGTGAATTATTATAAGTGGTGGACATAATGTATTACAGGTTCAGCATTCATAATGCTTTATACCTCCATGCCAAAGTGTTTGAAATAAATAAATGATATAAATGATTCAAATTCA
The DNA here is from genome assembly GCA_003416845.1 of Oplegnathus fasciatus. NCBI lineage: Eukaryota > Metazoa > Chordata > Actinopteri > Centrarchiformes > Oplegnathidae > Oplegnathus > Oplegnathus fasciatus. The sequence continues at coordinate 523,144 of NTHP01000067.1, read as the reverse complement.
GTTTCTAGTGACACATATTTCTGCCTATAAGACTCTGTTATTTTGTATTCTAACTTTTATTTACCCAGCAACACCCTGCTTCACTCTCTGTTGCACATTCACACCAGTCCTGGGAGATTGCCCAACACTACCCCAGTCTTTTACCATTGGCCACTGTGTTTGGTGTGATGGTGCCATTTTCTGTTTTGATTAAAATGTGAAGTTATGTGTTTTGGAAAATAAAGACTTGACATGGCTTCAATAATCACCGTGAATTTTTTTTGTCTTACAAATTACTTGCAGCCAGCAAATACTGCTCATAAGTCCTCATAATTGTGTTATAGTGTCATACAAATGCTAATAACCTTATACAGTGCCGTCACTTTACTTAAAGCTCATGAAGTCATGCTATGGCATATTATTGATGTTTCTAAGACATTATTCCATTTCAGAACCTTATAATTTACAATCTGTTATGATACATTAGAGCAGTTCTCTATCTCCCCTCCCTCCTCTACTTCATCCACAACACACTCAGTGGAGCTCCGGTTGCAAACACCACCTGCAGCTCCTAATTACAGCTAATTATTTTATAACATTGTTACCTCTTCTGTCCTGTCTTCAAACACCATGTTTTGTAGTTTTGTATTGGTTTACACTTGTATCACTTTATTGCACAAAAAGAGCAGTTCTCTATGTGTCTTTATAACTGGCTAAAGTTATGGTAGTTATAATGTGTAACCCTGGACTCAGATTCTTCTTTAAAACACTTTGGCATGGAGGCCTTATGAATGCTGAACTTTATAATACATTATGTCCACCACTTATAATACTTTATAAACCTTGTTATAAGTTGTCATGTATGAGTATAAACATTTATGAAGAGTTTTATAAAGCCTTATAAATGCATTATACTGTCTTATGAATGTGCTTATAATGCATTATAGACATGAGCTTCATAGAAAGTGTTACCGAAAATTCCTTCACATTTACATGTGGATAATTTTTGGAAAAGCCTCAGAAAACACGGCTATGATCATGATCACTTTAGAATGAAATGTAAAATTGCAAAAGGACACAGCCTCAGCTGTCTTCCTCTCAGCTGTTTGCCTCTCTGGGGATCAATAAAAGCTCATCTCTCCTTTGAAGACAGCAATTGTTGTCACTTATCAGGTACTTAAAAACAAGTTCTCACGTTCTTCTTGTAGGGGCTTCACCATTCACACCTCCATTCATGTGACTCTAAAGGTTCACTTCTATTGAAGCCTAACTGACCAATTCAACATGCGCTTCATGTGTAGGTGCGATCTCTTTAGCCGCGTTTCCACTAAGCACTTCGGTATAGTACCTTTGGTATAGTATATATTACCCTTGCCAAAAGGTACCTAAACCCTAGATCTGTGTTGCGTTTCCACCACAGACAGTACTCTTAAATGTAGGCGGGGTTGTTACTAGGTAATAGTGCGTCAACCATCTAACGTTAATCAGCTGATTTCATTTACTTACTTGTGCTGAGCAAATGAAGCCACATTCAAAAAAAAATCCATTCTGAGGAAAAGTTGCAAAAGTTTCTAAAATGGAAGGATGATTTTCTGCCTTTTCATCTTTACTAGTCAACATTAGCCAGGTGTAGACTGGAGAAAAATATACTCTAATTCACTGTGCTGATCAAAGGCTACACCACCAGCTATACCGGCAACTTTTAAGGTGGAACGTTTTCTTGCATGTTACTCGGTGCATGAGTTGACGTCGTGAATCAGTCAGCCCACCTTAAATATCAGTATGGCGACTTTGACCATTGCGTTTGTTTTTATTGGCTCCCTTACATGAAACACGCTTTAGTGATGACCAGATCTTCACGGCTTAAGAAACTGTTTATGAATTTCAACCGGATTATGTGAACTGTGAATATTCTGTTTCCTCATTTGGAAAAAAAGTCCCGAGTCTCGCTCGCCTCGCTCCGGCAGCAGTACACCTCTGCATGTAAGGTAGAGTGAAGATTGTGTTGACCAATCAGCGGACTGCAGTGTTTCTAGCTCCACCTTTTAGTACCAGGTCAGTGTGCTAGGTACCCCAACAGAGGGGTAACGAAAAAAGGGGACGGTATGGAGCGGTTCCATTGGTACCATCTACAACTTTTGACAATGGAAACACAAAAATAACCGTTCTAATGTGTAACAAACCGAACTGAACTGAACCGGACTGCCTGGTGGAAACATGGCTTTTGTGCCGCAATCACATACAGACAAGAAAAGAGTGAGTGGTGAGGAGCTTTTGGTTTGCATGTTGGTTTTGGTTTTTGCTGTTTGTCATAATGATGAAGCTGCACATGTGTCGATGCCACATTTATGAAGACACATGAAAAACAGTATTGTTCCCTCAGGAGCAATCGATTCAGGGCCCTGTGGCTGTAGGGAATAGTCACATACTCTTGTGAGCCGTAAAACTTTCAAGGACAAGTTGTGCTGAGCCTGGAGCCATTTTCTACCTTTGCTGGTGTCATCCAGTGATCTGTGCAAAATAAAAACCTACTGTTCACCAGCTGAAAAATAATTTACATTTGATTCAGTACCTTTTAAAATGATCAGTACAATATATCTATTAACACTTCATAAATAAAACTTGATTACTAATAACTAAAGTCAATCCACTGTTTAAACACATTATAGATGTAGAATATCGAACGAGTTATTCACTCTGTGCAAGAACAACAGAATATGACATTTGAATGTATGAAATAGTGTATTATTAGTTATGTAACAAATCACATCAAAGTGTGTGTTTGTGTGTGTGTGTGTGTGTGGACTTGTATTACACATGTTGTGGGGACATAAATCTTTTTTACACAGTGACATTGTGGGGACTTGTCTTCCTCTTGGAGGAAAAGTCCCCATAACGCAAATCATAATATTTAAGGGTGATGCGTATATAAAACAAACTTGTATAAAAAAAATCTTAAAATAAGATATTAAAAAGATACCAGTCAGGCTTTAGGGGTGGGGGAATAAAACGATGATCCCAGCCTCTCCTCTTCAGTGTGTTATTCGTATGGTCTCCCCTCCAGGCTGTGACCTGGCTTAGGGTAAGTATTGTCCTCTGAAGTGATGGAAACACGACTGTATGTGTGAACACCTTTACCATAACCCTGTAGTTACAGAGACCTCTCCCTTCGTCTGAGGTGTAGTTTCCTCAACTATTCCATACATGTAAGAAACGACTCACTTCATCCTTCCTGTCACATACTATACATGACCCGTGACATGTCTTTAGGCTGTTCATGTTCTCATAACACTGCGTGCTTGTTAGCAGAGGTCATGAAGATCCCACACTCAATATCTAACATTTCAGGTTAGACAGCATGGACACATTGTGTTTTGTTTCATCTGTCTAAATGTGTTAAAAAAAAAAAAAAACCTTTGTACTGCACAGTCCTCTTGTTGAGATCATGTTGAGTGCTGTCCATGCCTGAATAAAGATACACTTGGACACTCAGATGTCAGATTGTAACATAAATACTCAACTCAATAGCGGTAATCTTGGCATCAATAAATCAACATTCCTTAGGAGATTGTCAGTGTGTGTCCCAGCAAATTATGTATTAGTATTATGTATTAGTTTATTAAGTCCATAAACTCTGCAACTGCTTTAACCCCAAAAACCACAACTGGCACATTTCTTATCTGTTTTCTGTCTGTGCCAAAAGACATTCAGCAATTCTTAGACTCACTCCAATAACACATACATTTCTGAGAAAAAAGTTGTTTAACTCGTGCTTTTTATTTATTGTAAAATATCCTGGAGTAGTGGTCTGCATGGGATGGTTTCACAGTGATGAAGAAAACTTTTCAGGTCCATCAAATTCACTTTGATGAATATAAGGAAAATAACTTGTCCTTACTTGAATATATATGTTTATTTCACACAAATCTGATATCAGAGAAGCTTTCAGTACAGGGAGCACATGGAGGTACTGTGAAAGTAAACTAGCATGAAGCATATCATTTATTCACTTTGTTTCTGTATGCCTTGTATTGTAACTGTATGCATGCTCGTCCCATGTTGGTGTGTGCTGCAGACTTTTGGAAGAGGCCCCTTTAGACATGTCACAGAAGACATACTGTCCTAGTGACCACATCATGGACTCCCAGGTTTATCATAAAAGGGTAATACTTGGAGTTGGAATCTGACTCTTGCAAGAATCTGTCTCATATGAGGGGTCCAACCATGTAAAATTTCTTTCTTTGCTGGAAAACTATAAAAACGAAGTTCTGTGTGAGTCACATACTCGTTCCTCTGACTTCTGGTTCCTTGTGATAAGATCTGTCTCCTATTATTGTACAATAATATCTTTAACCTTCAGTGTATTGTGCATTATTTCATGTGTGTTGAGTGTTTGCAGGCAATTTTCCACCACAGTACAGTCACACACTTAAACAAACCTTACTTTGTCTCAGCTTATGTCCTTCAACTGTCCTGTACAATTATGTCACAAAGAGACGCAGACACATTGTCTACAGTTATCAGCCAAAACAAGTTTTCTTCCCCTGCATATGTAGGGAGGATGGAATGTGTTCAAGGTCCTTCTAATATGACTACTGGATGGCCTGAACCTCCTCAAATGGTTGGCAGAGTGTGAAGGTCACTGTGGCCTCAAAATTAAACACATTTCTTTACACCTGATTATTTTTATTTTATCACACAGAGATTTAGATCTTATTTTTTTCTTTTTTATCATATTGATCACTTATTTCCCCCTGGAGGTCACTCTGAATTTTTTTTTTTCTTTCAGGGTAGTGTAGGTAACTTTATCAATATGGAGGAGCTTGGCCTAATTACTGGCCAGAATTGTTTCTGGCCAGTAATTAGAGGACAAAAATAAAAACATTCATGAGCAAGTACAAAGACAATTCTCGTGTCATTTATATCCAATATTTGATACGACAAAACAGGTTACAGAGGTAATGTACATGATATAATGGGAACAGGTTTTTTACACAACTGTATGCACTCACTCACCAAAGGTCAGTGTAGAAAAAAATAACAAGGGGCTTGCCATACATAAAAAAAACTCAGCTCTGAACCAATTTAGAACTTATTATACTAATGTTTTGTTGATAGTTAATAAAAGCAATTGGTATACCCAGTGATGATTCGCATTTACGCCACATACCCATTTTCTGTATGCCCACTACAAAANAAACTGAGATAAAAAACAGTCCTTTTTTTAAAAATGCACACTATAAACCAAAATTACATTTTAAATTAGGGACCTATAATTGTTTGTTCTTCCTTAAACCTTTTCTTGCTTTGAACCTATACACTGCCTGAGTCACCAATGCACCACAGCAGGAGAAAGGCAAGAGAGAGGAGAGCAGTCCCCAGTAGGTCTGCGAGGGCCGTGAGGTAGGGTATTGAGTAACTGTCGGGGTCTTTACTCCTCCNCCTCTTGTGCATGTGGCCCATAATTCCTAGCTGCACCTCTGCCTCTTTGGCACTGAGTTTTTCATAATCAGTCTATGCCAAAATTCAACTTACGGGTTGATCAGAAGACATTCTGCAACAAAAAATGATAAACCCCACGCAGTATTGATTTATGATGTGCCTTGTCACAGTCCGTTTGTCCCATTTCTGGAATAATTTCTATCATGGAGAGCAGCTTACAACACACAAGTGTGTTTTTTTCCATGTATTTGGGAGTCTTTGCTGCGAAAATGGGTAAATATATAATTCATGTGTTAAAGCTAATTAAACTTAGTGAAGATTGCTGAGGTCATGGGTGAAGCAGAGAGGGAGAAACTGATAGATGTAATGGTGATGTGTGTAGGTGTATGACGCACCTGTCAAATCTTTTTACACTCAAGGAAAGGTCAGGGATGGTGGTTCAAAGTGACAGTAGGTTGTGTTGTTACCTTGCAGCAGTGAAGCCATGAAGGCAGTAGAAACACCGGTTGAACACAGGAGCACTACGTGATGAAAGGGCAACTTTCCTTCTGCCATCCAGCCCAACACCATCGCCATCAGAGAGGCTAACAGGCCAAGCACGGTGGCTTGTAGCTGTGAAATGAGAGAGACTGCAGTAAAATGATGCAGATAAACAGGTAATACAGAAATTGGAAGATAAAATCCACATAGTTAGTCACAAAGTTTTTTCTCAAATGAAGATAATGTACCTGCTTGAGTGCCAAGTTCCCAACAATCAACATCCACTTTTCTCTGGCAGGTTCCATTTTTCCTGCATTCACCTGATAACATCAGATATATATTATCTTTAATTATCATTAAAAATGAAAACAGTAAATATCTAATAGTGATGATGAAGATCATGTGACATGATTGAAAGCTTCAGAACAGCTACTAAATGCATATTAGTTATAATATTTTTTACAACAATGGAGCTCCATAGCACAGAAGAATAAACAAATTAATGAACAATATTTAAGATAAGATCATATATAATAATTCATCCCCTAGAGGTGAAGTTCATACATAATGCAGTAAACAGTACACACACACACACACACACACACATATTATATATATATATATATATATATATATATATACATGTTATTATAACATGATAAAGTATAATATAGTGCAGTATGATATAGTATGGGATATAAATTATAATATAAGGTGACAGGTGATATAGTATAACATGATGTGTAGTACAGCAATATAGCTCAGAATAAGGTATATAATAAAGTATAGTATGATAGGATAATATATAGTGAATAATAATAATAACAGTAATGTAAGTATATTATGATATATAATAACATACAGTAGAAGTAAATCAAGTCCAACAGGTGGCAATGGAGAGGTAGAGTGGTGTGAGAGTCTCACACTTTGTGGGAATTGGGTATGTGTGTTATGCAGTGGTGGAAAGTAACTAAGTACATTTACTCAAGTACTGTACTTCAGTACAAATCTGAAGTACTTGTGGGAAATATTGCACTTTTTACTTCACTACATTTATCTGACAGCTTTAGTTACTTTACAAATTAAGATTTTTGCATAAACAACATATGAAAAGTTTATTAAATATGATGTTTTGTTATCAATTAAAATATCCAACAGTA
>NTHP01000067.1:460689-512972 GCA_003416845.1 Oplegnathus fasciatus | reverse complement strand
AATCAATGTGTCAACATGTAAATATATATATTTAATATGATGGTCTGAGCAACATCTGGTCTACAGTTAGGAGTAGACGAGTAGAATAAAAAAAAGGGCCTTACCCTTATTGTGAAACCAGAGGAGAAGAAGAGGCATCTATCCTCACACTCCACTGCTAACCGTGACTCTTCCTCATGGCTTCTGTCGTCCTCTGAATGGTGTGCTGAGTCTCCAGTGTGACATTACCCTAACACAGCCCCTACACACACACACACACACACACACACACACACACACACACACACACACACACATCACATAACTCTCACTCTCTCACCCCCTCTATAATATCTAGTGCATGCATATTTAAATACAGCCTACATATAGCCTGCGTAAGACAAACAGCAGGATACACACACACATATTTGACAGTTATTTGTTAAGAGCAGTTCAATGCTCTGGCCTGTGACTGTATTACAGCCTAGTTGTTATGGTTGTTTCTGTTTCACATGGAGTATTTTTATATTAATACATAATTTTATATTTTATTTTTATAGGTATAAGTTCCCTGGTATGGATGGGCCTTCTATCTATCTATCTATCTATCTATCTATCTATCTATCTATCTATCCAGTTTTTGCCCACTGACGTCTCGTCTGGACTCCATTTCCCATGAGCACCAGCGACCATTCACAAAATCATGAGACCCATCATGGGACCGTGTTGCCCCACTTTCTAACAGCGGTGTTTTGGGTCTCCTCTCTGCTGTCAGTATGGCGGTAGAAACCATCGCACCTGACTGGGAGTTTGACCGTTTTGACGACGGCTCACAGAGTGAGTACAGTCCCGACCTGCAGTCAAACATGGCGACGTGCTAAACTTAACTACGCTAGCCTTCAATGCTAGCTTACGATGCTAGCAGGATGCTTTACCACTGGGCGCTGTCTATTTGCTGGCGCGGAACCATTCTTACTGTTAATCGCCAACAAATGCTCGTCAAAGGAACACTTTTAGAAATTATTGCGCACAATATTTAGTTCCCTTTAACGTCTAGCGTACCCAGGCCAGTTTTAACGTGAAAGATAAATTCGTAAAATTAGCGAAGTGACAGCAAAGTTAGCTAACGTTAATCACCGCCATCAGTCACACACAGCTGATCGGTTTGACAGCTAAACGACGCTTTTGACAGTCAGTTAGCTCGTAGTAAACACAGCACTGTAACGCCAACTTGTTTCGATTGAAGCAAACAAAAAGGGACAATGATAATGTTGTTTTATTTTAGTGTGTATCAGGTCTCTTTGAGTTAATATTCAGTGCTCCCCATAGAAATGAAATGGGTTTAGATATATATTTTGTGTCTATTTCTTGGCTCATAAAATTCATGTCTACGCTAATAAGAAGAAAGAAGAAAGTATGAATCTTTACTTCCAACATTTTATCAAAAATAAAGGGTCTGCTACTGTTAACTAGCTGTAACAGCATTGATGTTTACATCAGTATCAGCCCTGCTGAAGTGTCCCTGATCAAACCTCCCACCCTACAGAAATACACACAGAGGTTCAGCTGAAGAACTACAGCAAGTTTCTGGAGGACTACACCTCTCAGCTGAGGGGTATCGAGGAGGCTCTGGATGACTCCATTGGAGATGTGTGGGACTTCACTCTGGACCCCATCGCCCTGAAGGTAAAACACCAAAAACCAGTGGCTGAAAAGACTAGGGCTGCAACTAATGATTACTTTCATTATCGATTAATCTGTCAATCTGTTTGGGCCATAAAATGTCAGAAAATGGTGAAAAATGTTGATCACTGTTTCCCAAAGTCCAAGGTGATGTCCTCAAATGTCTTGTTTTGTCCACAACCCAGATATTCAGTTTACTGTCATAGAAGACTAAAGAAACCAGAAAATATTCACAGTTGAGAATTAGAAATCAGAGAATTTGGACACTTTTACTTAAAAAATGACTCAAATCGATTATCAAAATAGTTGGCGACTAATTTGATAGTTGACGACTAATTAATCGACTAATCGTTGTGGCTCTAGAAAAGACCATCATTGTTTTTACACAATCTAAACTTGGGTCATTTCCTTCCTAATACGCTCTGCCCTCTTTCAGCTTCTCCCATATGAGCAGTCATCCTTATTGGAGTTAATTAAAACAGACAACAAGGTAAATAAAGACAGAGTCTGTATTTTATTTTTTAAGTCTCATATCCACAAAGCTTGTCCTTTTTTTTTTTTGCTAATGACCATTATTTTGTGCAGGTTCTGAACAAAGTCATCACAGTTTATGCTGCTCTGTGCAGTGAAGTGAAAAAGCTCAAGTATGAGGTAAGCATGGTCAACACAGTGCACTCTGAGCTTGTTGTTATGAGCTTAGTTTGGTTTGTGGTTTTCATCATATCTGCCTGCTTGTGCTTAAAGGTGCCCTGTTGAGTTTTCTTGTAAACAAACAAAAGTTCTGTTTACATACAATGTTACTCACCAAAACACACTGTGTGTTTCTTATATAAGTATTTGAAATCCAGCATTGTTTACATTCATGTTTACCAGCTTACAGTCTTCTTCTTCCTCTGCGGTAACTTTGCTGCACGTTTTGACGTGTTACCTCCACCTGTCGATCAGTGGTGTGACAACATTGGTTGGACTGTGTATCACATGCACAAGATAAACAAAACAGGGACCCACTCATAGAAGAACAGCTCCAGAGCGCTACCTGTGCCCTGAATTTATGCTCTCTTGCAGGCAGAAACCAAGTTCTACAATGGCTTGTTATACTATGGAGAGGGAGGTAATCTGTCAGCTGTTACTATTTACTTTTTTTCTGGGTCTGCCCTCAGTAGTATACAGTGCTTCTTAATTCATTCATAAAAATAAAATGTGCATTTGTGTTACAGTGTCTGACACCAGTGTCGTTGAAGGAGAGTCCCAGATTCAGATGGGCAGATTCATCTCATTCCTTCAGGTGGGCAATGAACCATTTATGTCATCTCATAGTTTATTGAAATCCAGAAAATGTTGATAGTTTCTCTCTTTGTCCTTTGACAGGAACTGTCCTGTTTTGTATCAAGATGTTATGAAGTGGTGGTCAACATGGTTCATCAGCTGGCTGCCCTCTACAACAGCAACAAGTAAGATCCATCAACAGTGAATGTACTGTTCTTGTTGGATTGGCTTAAATACCCACTCTGTCTAAAGAGCCTTTATTCACATGCAGACAAGACAACAACTTACAGGCTGCATTTCTGGTTTAAGTACTCATTGCTTGTTTTGCTCTGTTACAATGTAAAACAAAATGTACAAAAGCATTTCTCCTCTCATGTCTTAGGGGTGCAACGAAAATCATCGAGTCGTCAGGTGTCCATTTCCAGGTGGGTTTTAAGATATGATTCGTTTTTTTTTAATATCTTCAATCTGTATTCTCTCTCTCTCTCTCTCTCTCTCTCTCTAAATATTTGTTTCTGTTTTGTGTTCCCTCTGCAGATCGTGTATGAACATCTTGGGGAGCTGTTGGTGGTTCTGCTCACGCTCGATGAGATAATGGAAAATCATGGCACACTAAAAGATCACTGGAAGATGTATAAAAGGTGAACACACAAACTCTCGCACATAACTATTGGATGGTCCTGAAGGACATGTCTCAGTGGTTTATAAAAGTGAATTGAAATACAGCCAAGAAAAACTGTCAAGAAATGTCAAATTTATGATTAATTAGTAAAAAAAATATTCTTGGAATAGCAAACAAAGTAAGACGTTAATAATATACATCGCAATTATTATTATTTAGCACAATTTTTATTTAATTATAACATGAGTAACATAACGCGTTTTCAACTTAACATGTACATTCATTTTATCTACATAGGTATTTGTATTATTTCCTGCAGTTTAAACCATATAATAGTTTATGATCTATTTGAACACACTTGCTTTATTAGCTAATATAGATAGCCTACAGTCCTCTGTAACTGTGTCCTGCTGTTGTAGGTTGCTGAAATCTGTGCACCACAACCCTGGGAAATTTTCCATCCCTGAAGAGAAGCTGAAACCATTCGAGAAGCTCCTGCTCAAGCTTGAGGGACAGCTGCTGGATGGCATGATACTGCAGGTGACTTCATTTCTTTCAGGCCTTTATTGTGGTGTAGAATTCATTTCCTGAGGTTGAGGTGTTTGCTGAAAAGTTGAAAAGCCAAGTGTTTTTTTAGTTTTCTGTTCATACGTTGTTAATTTACAGGCCTGTGTGGAGCAGAGATTCGATGATCCCGGGGAAGGAGTAGCTGTTGCCAAAAACAGTGCCTTTGCGGAGGAGTTCGCCTCCAACATTCGCACCATATTCGCCAATGTTGAGTCCAAAATCGGTCAGTTTCTCTCCTCGGGATAGACTGGTTTCACTTGTGACTACTCTTTCCTGCAACTTCAAAGTGATTCATGGATGTGTGTCTGTATTGTCTTCAGGTGAACCTTCAGAGATCGACCAGAGAGATAAATATGCTGGCGTCTGTGGTCTCTTTGTGCTTCACTTTCACATCTTCAGGAGCGTTGACAAAAAGCTCTACAAGGCACTGCTCGATGTCTGTAAAAAGGTAGTTCAGTGTCCTCTTTTCTCTATTCTCTCCCTCGCCTTTACTTTCTCTTAATCTCGCTACGGTGGAAACATCTTGTGTGTTTGTGTCTGCCCCTTCCTTCAGGTTCCAGCTGTCACTCTGACTTCAAACATCATCTGGTTTCCCGACACTTTCCTCATCGCGAAGGTCCCAGCTGCAGCTAAACTGATGGATAAGAAGAGTCTACAGACCATCAGAGCGCAGAGAGACGCGTACCTGCAGCAAAGAGCTCAGACACTAACAAAGTCAGTGGGGCCGAAAATCAGTCGCGTTTATTTAGTTTGAATTTGATTTTTTTAGATTTGAGAGTGATTGTTTGTGTTGTCTGTTCTCTTCAGGGATGTTCAGTCCTACTACGTGTTTGTAACCTCCTGGATGATGAAGATGGAGTCCATCTTGTCCAAGGAGCATAAAAGTGACAAGTTGGCAGAAGACCTTAACAGCAGGTGTAATGTGTTTGTGCAGGTAAGGACTGACAGTGTTATCCTCTAGCAAGGACTACAGAGCAGAACGTGAGACTACAAAGACCAGCTCATTCACATTTTTCCATCTTAAAATCTAGGTTTAAATGCATCTAACATGCATTGTTGATCCTCAAAAAACAGACACATTTCATGGTAAACTCGCCACATAAAATAATTAAAAGTGGTGTGAACTTTTACCTACAAGTTGGTTGATGATTTGTACTAGAACGTCTTCACTAACAGTTCTCTCTGTGTTTTCTGTTCCTCACAGGGCATCCTGTATGCATACAGCATCAGCACCATCATCAAAACTACCATGAACATGTACATGTCGATGCAGCGGCCCATGACCAAGACCTCTGTCAAAGCTCTGTGTCGACTGGTTGAGTTGCTCAAGGTTTGTATGTGTGTGAGTGTGTGTGTGTGTGTGCTTTTTTGAGTGTTTCCATGCTTTTCACCAGTGAATTGTCTGTTTGAGTAAAATTAATAAGGTCAAAAGTCACGTGATGTGTATCTCCCCTCAGGCTGTGGAACACACATTTCACCGGCGGTCCATGGTTGTAGCAGACTCCGTTTCTCACATCACTCAGCAGCTGCAGTCGCAGGCCCTCAACGCCATCGGCGTCGCCAAGGTAGATACACACACAAATACTAAATCACATTATCTGTGTTTATAGGAGGAGTCTATGGAGGAGTAGAGGAGTAAGTGAGGAATGAATTAGAGGTCTAACTTGATTTTATATGATGCTACGTGTTTTTCTGCCTGAAGAAAAGGGTGATCTCCGACAAGAAGTACAGTGAGCAGCGGCTGGATGTGCTGTCGTCTTTGGTGCTGGCAGAAAACGCTCTGAATGGACCCAGCACGAAGGAGCGACGCCTGGTGGTGTCTCTGGCACTGTGTGTCGGCACTCAGCTGGTATGTTGGGAGAAGTCAGTAGTTGATGGGATGCAGACACTTCTGCCTCCTTTTTATTTCATTTGATTCTTGCCTCGACGTTGAAATCTGTTGTTGTCTCGCAGAAAACGTTCAAAGATGAGGAGCTGCTTCCGCTGCAGCTCGTGCTGAAGAAGCTGGATCTGATTAGTGAGCTGAGTGAGAGGTGGGATTTCTTTTTGTTTTTGATCATGTTGAACAAAGTGCAAAATCTCTAGTCAGTGCATGAAACAATCTGTTTTTGCTCCATCTGCCAAGAGTTGACAAAGTGATCAACCCTCCAGGCAGCGAAGAAAACTTCCAGAAGTTTAGCTGCTGCTGCTGCTCGGTTTGGAGCCAGTGTGACATACAGCTTTCAACATCTTGTGTAATAGAAAGCCAGAGTTGGGCTGTGATGTGATTGGCTTATAGTTAAAGAGCTTGCACAGACGTTTTGAGAACAGGCTAAACATTTTATACAACTAAATCATTAAAATGCTGACATGTCAAATATCCATTCATCACTTTGGCAGGCGACTGTCATCGATTATCTGTTTAAACCAGATTTTTTACTGCCATCTGGCACTTGGTGGATGCTAATGTTGGACCTTGTCAGAACTGTTTTATAAATTCTTGGCACAAGTCTTGCATTCATATAAGCAATTTGATGTTTTCTTTGAGCTACTTTAGGCAGACTGTTTTCCTTTATTCCTCAGGGTCAAGCTGCAGTGTGACTGTAGTTTCCTTTACTGGCACCGAGCCGTGTTTCCCATTTATCTAGACGATGTGTACGACAACGCCGTGGACGCAGCGCGAATACACGTAAGCAGACTGGCCTCTGATGTACTGACACAAAGCGCTTCTTTTATGTTCTTAGACTTAGCTAAAGCCTCAAAACAAAGTACGTGCTTCTATTGAAGAAATGGGGGGCTATTTTAAGCATTAAACATTTAAGGGGAACCTTCATTGCTTAATCAGACAGACGGAAGACTGAAGATGTTCTTTGTTTATAATTTGGTTTTAATTGTTACCTGTTTTTCTTCTGCTTGCCTTGATTGGCTGTTCCGGTGTTCTGCTTTCCTGGGTGACGTCCGTGATTGGCCGGAGCAGTACATGTTTAGTGCCCTGAGGGACAGTGTGCCCTCCATGTTGCACGCCAAACACATGGAATCATGTGACCAGCTGCTGGAGAGCTACGACAAGGAGATCATGGACGTGTTCAACGAGGTGAGAACGGATGAAATGAATGAAATGAGAGTGTCACATCCTTAATCCTCCTTGTTTCTGGTGTACATTCATGAACCTCGTTCTCTGTCTTTCTGCCACCTAACTCTTGTAGCACCTGCTGGACAAGCTGTGTAAGGAGATTGAGAAGGACCTGCGTCTCTCTGTTCACACCCACCTGAAGCTGGACGACAGGAACCCTTTTAAAGTTGGCATGAAGGACATGGCCCACTTCTTCTCCCTCAAACCCATCCGATTCTTCAACCGCTTCATTCACATCAAAGGTGCTGAAAAACTACCTTCACACATGTACACACACAGAATATTTTCAGTCAGTTTTCTTTTTGTTTTTAGAAGGTTATTAAAAAAAAAAAAACGACTTTTCTTTTCTATGAAATTTGTTGGAAAATTAGGTCATGCGTCAGGAAAAACTTATTTGTTTTATTGTGGATCCAGAAACTTTAAAAAAGATTTCTTACCATTGACACAGCTCATTTTGAACATCTTTACCATTTTCTAATAGCATATACTGCACTTATTTGAATAAAAAAGCTTCTGTCCCACAATTTGTTATCATTTATATTGATGTAAATTCAGATGTAGACTATATGTTGTATAAAAATAACAAATTAAGAAGCCTGTGAATATTCTCATTCATCCAGGTCATAGTTATCTCAAGGAAATTGAATCGAACGCAGCTGGATTTTTGATTTTGTCTGTGAAGACGTTTCACCTCTCATCCAAGAGGCTTCATCAGTTCGTGCTTGTTTGACCAGGCTAGACTGCAACCGACATAATTATTTGTCTTATTTTTCATGTCCCTGCAGCGTATGTGACCCACTACCTGGATAAAACCTTCTACAACCTAACCACTGTCGCTCTGCATGACTGGGCCACCTACAGTGAGATGAGAAACCTCGCCACGCAGCGCTATGGTCTCATGATGACGGAGGCACACCTGCCCAGCCAGACCCTGGAGCAGGTCTGTGTGGTTACATCTTACACATCCTGACAGAGGTGGAGTTTTTAATTGAAGAAGTGTAGGTGACAAATTGATGGACTGTGTGCTCTCATCAGGGTTTGGACGTTCTGGAGATCATGAGGAACATTCACGTTTTTGTCTCACGCTACCTTTATAACCTCAACAACCAGGTAAGACTCGCAGCCTCCATGTTCACCGTCTCTTGTCTGCGCATCGTGTACAGTCTTTGCTTTCCAACAGATCTTCATAGAGAAGGCAAGTAACAACAAGCACTTGAACACCATCAACATCCGTCACATCGCCAACTCCATCCGGACCCACGGCACAGGCATTATGAACACCACGGTGAGTTGATGACAATGGCAGCGTGTTTCAGTAGGTCTCCCTCAGATATACATGTCTCAAAAGTCTTGTTTGTCTCACCTGTTGCACATCTGCTCTCTCCTTTTGTCAGGTGAATTTCACCTACCAGTTCCTGCGGAAGAAGTTTTACATCTTCAGTCAGTTTATGTACGACGAACACATCAAGTCCAGACTCATCAAGGACATCCGATTCTTCAGAGAAACAAAGGACCAGTCTGATCAGAAGGTAAGAAAAGGCTCAGTCCCTGTCCAAATTCATTCATTTTACCACACCAGTCACGCAAACGAAGGAAAATGGAAACTGAAAACTAGCCTGAGACCACTGCTTAAGATGAAATTAACCTGCTTGTGTTTTCATATTAACAGACAGACTTTCAGTAAATCCAGTCTCAGGGACAGGGGCTTTTCTAGATTTTCTGTTCATGGAACCAGTTAGCAGCCTAATCCTCCTGTAATGTCTGCCTGTAGCTGTCCATGTTTTTGTTGTAGTATCCATTTGAGCGAGCGGAGAAGTTTAACCGCGGCATCAGGAAGCTGGGCATCACTCCTGATGGGCAGAGCTACCTGGACCAGTTCAGACAGCTCATCAGCCAGATCGGTGAGAAAAACACATAAATGTTGTTGATCTGTTCCGGGCATATAATATTTGAAATTCAACTGCAGGTGAGGGCAAAAACACCTATTTTACCTTGTTTCCTTCCAGGTAACGCCATGGGCTATGTGCGTATGATCCGCTCTGGAGGCCTCCACTGTTGCAGCAGTGCCATCAGGTGAAAGAGAGCTGTTCGAGTGCTTGTTATATATATTTGTGCTCCCTTGCTATGTTAATCTGAAGGTCTTGGGCTGAATCAGTCTGAGAAAGTCTCTGAATTGTAATGTAATTAACTTATGTAAATATGAGGTTAAATCTGATTAAAACAAACAGAAAAAGAGTATTTTCTGTGATATCTCACCAGTATGTTTTTGTGTCTGTGTCATCTCCAGGTTCGTCCCTGACCTGGAGGATATAGTCAACTTTGAGGAGCTGGTGAAGGAGGAGGGACTGTCAGAGGAGACCCAGAGAGCTGCGAGGTAAGGCATTCGAATACCCTGCACAATTATAACTTTGATTCAATCCATGTCTCTGTCATACACACAAACGACTGTGCTTCAGTTGGTCCAATAATTCAAGATATTTTCAGTGTATTTCCATTGTTACACCTGCAGAGGGCAACACAGCTTGAAAAATGTAACATCATCTAATGTTTGCACAGTTCTTAAATATTGTGTGTCATTTCCAGTGTCCTAGATTCAGTGTTGGGAGATCTGACCAGCAACTCTGCCGAGGGAACAGAGTACTTCAAGATGCTGGTGGCGGTGTTTGCACCGGAGTTTCGCAGTGCCAAGAATATGCACCTGAGGAACTTCTACATGATTGTACCCCCACTGGTCAGTCACCTTTCATTTGTTTCTATACTACTACCTGTCACTCTCTTGTCTATTTCTGTTTGTTTGTGTGAACCCACTCTCTCTGCAGTGTTTTAATTTTTCTGTTCTTCATCATTAGTCCATGCAGCACTTTCAGTAATTGATACACGACAAATCTCTCTCATAGACGGTGAATTTTGTGGAGCACTCCATCAGCTGCAAAGAGAAACTCAACAAGAAGAACAAAACTGGAGCTGCCTTCACGGATGATGGCTTTGCTATGGGTGAGTGGGCCCAGAGTCTTGACTTACACATAATTGAATTCATTGTGTCCTATACAACATCAGCTCGATTCTCTACACTTGTACTGCTTTTTGGCTGTTGACTTAACTCTCCTCTTCCTCTCTTATCGCCACTGTATCTCTCGCTCTCTCAGGTGTGGCATACATTCTGAAGCTGCTGGACCAGTATCTGGAGTTTGACTCTCTGCACTGGTTCCAGGCTGTCAGAGATAAGTACAAGAAAGAGATGAATGCTGTGGTGAAGGAGCAGAACGTGCAGTCTGCCAGCCAGGATGAAAAGTTGCTGCAAACTATGAACCTCACTCAGAAGAGGCTGGATGTCTACCTTCAGGTACAGTGTCTGTTGGATTGTCAAAGAAGTTATCTAGAAAGAAGTCTGTCATCTGCCACCTGCCGTCCCCACACACACGCACACACACAACAACCCCCCTTCAAACCCCTCTAACTGGAGGAAGTTAACAGGAAGTATAATGTTGCCATGGAGTCAGTCAGTTATGCTCTGGGCTACAACTTGATCCCAGCTTTTTAAGCCTATATTTGTTTTGAGGAAGCATTAAACATATGCCGAATGAGCTATTAGCAGTCCCTGTTGGTAATGTATCCATGGATTTACAGACAGCTATCACTAGATTAGTTTGATACTGAAGAAAACTTAAAAACATGGTGATTCTCAGGCAGGTTCTGGAGTATTAAGGAGCATCTTTTTTTCTATGATTTGTAATTGGATTTATGGATGTTTATTTGCAGAGGACATTGGATGTAATGATCTTTTCAGGAAGTGTAAGTCAAACTGAATCTAAAAAATGTGTTCATCATGTCTGTGTGTTCAGATTTGACTGAGTTATGACTCCGAGAAGGAGTACGAACTTTGATGTAAATTGTGGCAATTGGGCACTAAGGGTTTTACAGCGCCTCCATGAGCTGTGTGTCACAGACACTGCTGCTGCTCCAACTGCTGACAGTGTTGGTGAGCAGACCAGATCACCAGGCCAAACTACAATAACTAAGTTCCCGTTGTTTTTAGAACATTAGCATGCACCTGTCCCTTTCATCTCATGCAGTATCTTTGCCTCATGTCTCTCCCTCTGATGTAGAATAATTGTTCACTCTGACCTCTTTGTCTCCTCCTTTCACTTCAGGAGTTTGAGCTGCTCCACTTCTCGTTAAGCAGCGCCCGGATCTTCTTCAGAGCGGACAAGACTGCAGCCGAGGAGACTCAGGAGAAAAAAGATAAAGGTCAGGTGGTGTTGTGATGATTAATGGAGCCTTTTAATTATGCAAAAGCCCTGGCACGGCCACCGTGTTAGACAGGCTTTTTGGAGATGATTTTTTCATAGATAGTTAGAAAGATAGTACCCTGATTAATGAAGGATGAGGAAGGTCTGTGTGACTTCATCCTCCTTTAGAGCTCACAAATAACTTCACTGCCATTTTCTCCACTAGAAGAAGCTGCTAAAGCAGGAGGGGCTCCAGATGGCTCAACCCCCACTGAACCTGCCTCAAAGTGACCCTCACTGTGAGATCAGCGGATCAGTCATGAAGGGAGTGTGCACTGGCCAGAAGAAGAAGTGTGAAGAGAAGATCTAATGGAGGGGACTGCACTGAAATGTGTGTGTAGTTCAGAAACGGCTGGAAACTGGATAAAACAGACAACTGAAGGACATTGTTTTCAAGAGTGTGTATGTCCCGTGACAAAGCGATAGTCTTCATTAGAGAAAGAATGTGTGCTTAAAGTGCTACTGCAGGAAGTGTCTTTTTTTTGTTTCCATTCTACAGAAACATCAACGTGACATCCCACAGCTTTAAAGTGTTCGCAGCATCGAATAAACTCAGTTTGAATTTGTAGCATTTATGCAAGCGACTGCAATTTGAAAAGGTGGTGTAACAAGGTAAAAGCGAATCCTTTCCTTTGCCACACTGCCTCTAGATACTTTTACATTCAGCCTGGACGAACTGAATTATTTTTCTACAGTAAAAGCCTCCGCTGTATGTGTGTCCTCTGCTGATCAGAGACAAGTTCAATCAATGACTAATTTGCATCAATGTTGTCATTTCAATACGTTGCTACATCTTTGTTGGTGTCCAATGTACTAATTGTGATTGATTGTTCATGGCCTGTAATGGCAGCTCTGTTCTTAATGCCTCTGTAGATTATAGCACAGTAATGAGGACTCTTGAGAATGGTTTTAGTGTATAATCTTAAGTTTGAGTGCCATATTTGTCTACTGCTAATTTTTGTTGTGTCCATTTTATACATCGTATGAATTGAGGTGTGTATGTGCCTTTTCTAAACTGTGGATACTTCTTTCAATAACCTAATTAGTTTAGAAATAATACATCCAAACTCACAAGATTCTTGATCTGTGAGTGTTGCATAGTACAAAAGTTTCATTATTTCTCTGCAGCACTGGAAATGTATCATTTTTATTTCCCGGTTTTATATCTATCAACATGTGGTACATGTGAAAATGAGGCCATAATTTGGTCAAAATTACATTCCATGAATTAACTTGCTTGAAGAGAAAGTTGTGTAAAGTCTTTGAAGACTAATAAAACTTGCACTTTCGACAGAATTTAATGTCTCTCAGTCATGAGTTTGTACTGAAAGCTATCAAACTCAAAGTGCAATTAATGTTTGCTATGGATGTTTCCCCGTGTAAACATTAAACGTGTGTACTATAAAAAAATGAATTTCACATGTGAATGGCTTCCTTGGCCGTGACGCAGATTTTGCCTTTGTACATTAAAAATAAGGGGTTGAGCTTAACAAGGGATCCCTGCCTTTAAAAAGAGCAATAAACAACACACACACACGGAGGTTCAGGAAAGCCTTTTCTGCTTTAATACAAAGAAAAGAAGCTTTTAACTTCAGAAAATACAAGATTGGTCTGGATTTTTTTTCTCTCCTCAAATTGTCAGTTTTCCGTTTGCTATGAAATGCTGCTGTTCACTGCTGTTCAAACAGCTCGACTTGAAGTACATCCCTTCTTTTGCTTTGGACTCGAAACGTGGGGGACGATCTCCATGTTTATTTTTTTCTTGTTTTTGGCTGAGAATCAGGCCTTTCCTTAAATGAGATTTTAATTTTGTATTATTTTGATGTAAGTGCCCGCAGTGTCACGTGACACCCTGTCCAGCAGATCCAGAAATGTCCTGTTACGTCCACATATTGCATCCATGCTCACCTCATAAAAACGAGGTACAAGGCAGGGCAAAATTTCTTCCAAAATAGATGTCATATATATATATATACATACATATATATATATATAGCAATCATATATACACATTCGTACATACATATACTAATTTATGTGATGCAAAGAAACAAAAAATGTACACATTTCTTACAAAATTGTAACAAAGACTGGAAAGTGTTTTGTTTGCTCTGGAGCAACGTCATGTAGCTGTTTAGCCTCTGCGAGGATTTGTCCACATTTGTGGAAACCAAAAGTAGTCTCCCAGATTTGTGTCCATGTTCAACTGGCACAGAACTCACAGCGAGAGAGAGACAGACAGACAGAGTATGAGACAGAAAACAGTGTGGTGGTGCAAATACAGAGGTTGGAATCAATGTAAATGGAAGGAAGAAAAAAAGGGTGAGATGAAAAGGGATGCATGTGGAAAAGTTGCATGAACCCCCCGACCCATGACAAAAAATGGAAAAGGAAAAAAAAAATTAGGGAGTGTTCACATAAAAAAGCACAAACAAATTTTGTGTTCTTTTATTACTAAATATAGTGCAACAATAAACATTGCATTTCTTTCACCCTTTCACTCGCGTCCGGAGAATATTTACTTTGCTTCCCCCGACTTTTTTCTGTTCTTAACACTTGTTGTGAATATGAGGCGTAACCCTTGTTCTGTCACTGTCCTGTGCCACAAGGTCAAGTCCTCCTTTCTGCAACAAAACAGGCTTCAGATTCAGAGACGTAAACATAACACAGACCCTGCTCAAAACAAGACAAANNAAAAAAAAAAAAAACAGGAGGAACATAAAGAATAAAAACAGAACAAGTGTTGGTGTTTTGGGCAGCATGTAATTTTGGAAAGGCAGGGCAGTTTTGATGGTGGCGTCAACCCCCGCAGTCAAATAGCCAAATCCTCGTGGAATAAAAACCAAGCAGCACCCCTCCTGGACAACAGTGTCGTGTGCAGGAACAGCTGCGGCCTTTGGACTGGTCGGGCCTTAGAAGGCCTGCTGGGCTGGGTTGTAGTTGAATGTTGTTGGCACGTGAGGCCTCTCTTCCAGCTTGTCATACTCCAGATGAAATTCCTTAGAGATGCAAACACAATTTTAACATGATAGGAAGCTTATCAGAGATGTCCATTCGCCGGATAATGAAAGTGCAAAGAGGCAGCAGAAAGACAGATACCTTGGCTACTTTTCTCCAGTTAAGACAATCAAAAAAGTAGTAGGTTCCCCTCTCGTAGGCGTTGGTCTTCAGTGTAGGCTCCATCCCAGGCGCTCTTGTTATCCAAACCCGCTCCTCTTTGTGGTACCTCCAGTCCCGGTTAAAGCTGGAGAGTGAAGTTATGAAAGAGGAATAAGAATAGAGAGAGTAAAAGGTCTGTCAACAATGTCCAGATAGAGAAGAAACAGTATAAAACTAGAATGAAACTACTCACAGTGTGAACTTGGATAGATATCTTAGAATATAGACAGTATTTCTACAGCAATCACCATTCAAAAGGCTACGAGTAAGAGTACTCACAGCTCTACTGCTGCCAGAAGCTGTAGCAAGTCTCCACCATTCATGTAGTACAGGTAGAACAACAGGTCTTCACCATATCGAGCCAGTTTAATTGCAGCCAACTAGAGGCAGGACAACAAAGAATAAGGAGAATTAGTTTTGTGCCCATATGTGCTACCTTAAGAATTATTGTGGCACTGTTGCAAAGCTCATAATTACCTTGTCCCTTATGTGGATGTTGGTTAAGTATTCAGAGGGAACATGGAAGTCTGAAAAGGCGAGCACAAATAAGTTAGCAGCTCTCAAAAGAGCGGCCACAACACATGTAATCTCATCATGTGCCGATTCAAACTTTTACCAAAACAAGTCACCACAAAGGAGCCGGTTGCACAACAAAGCTAGTTACCACACACAAAACCTTGTCAGAATACAAATCTGTTTACTGGTTACACTTCTGCCAGCACCCAACTGTCTGCCAATCACATGGTTTTTGTTCAGTTGCACTAACAAGCAAACTGAGGAGTAACAGACAAACCTAATTTTAAGCTTTCTTTAAAAACACAAGTGTCTGCATGCACCTCCTGTCTGTCATCGTAAAAATGTCTTCAGACTGACGCTGATACTGCCAAATCTTGAAAGCTAATCAGGACCGCCAAATGGTCACTAAAACAAGGTAATTAGAGAATTAAAACGACGCCCTCCGCCACATACTTCACGTTAATGTCTTACCGATGTCTTGAGGTCGACACGGTGATGAAGCCCAAGGAGAGGCGAACTTGGGGTACAAGTTTCTGTCGGGAAAGAAAAGTTGCAATAAGTTCTCGCTGCTATAAACATCAAAAAAGAACTTTTGCTTGATACGTTTCAGATAAAACAGAAAATACAAACTAACAAAAACAAGAACAATTCAAACCAATGCAATGATATTCAACAGGAAGGAAACTTCCTTAGTGGAGTCTCTTTCTCCTTGTAAGCTGGTACTTCTGAGTAAGACAATTAAACTCGCTGTATATCTGAGCACTTTTAAAATCATGGACCCTGAAACTTAAGCAGCCTCTCTGGAAACCATTCAAAAGTCCAACTGGTACAGAAGTGGTGCTACAGCTGCATGAAGAAAAGATATTTTTCATCAAGCCTGCAACCGATATTTTAGTTTTTTAGCTTAAAGTTGTTGCGTATTGTTATGTGTAACATAACAGTTATTTTCCACATAATTTGTCTTTTCAGTGTGCTCCGCTGGTAAATACAATATTGAGAGCAGTACCTTCAAAAATTAAATTCAGAATGATTGTTTGTCTTCGAAATACTTGGATTATACTGTTAAAGATGTCTCAAGTTAATATGACATCTGCAGTATGTTTTTTACCCTTCTGGAGGCAGAAATGGTCAAATGAGCCGAATCTGTCCCAGCTACAAATTCAGTGTAAAAATGTCATGCCAGTATAAAGTAGTAAGTGGTCCTGGCAGAGGTTAAATAAGATTTATTCAGTGAAAAGGAAAGCTGGACAAATGCCACTGTAGCCATGGTAACCATCTGTGCCTGCAACATGTATTATAGGACATTTAAATGGGCTACTGATTTTCATAACTGGACTATTGATCAATAATTTCATTTGTTGGACTGCATGTTTAACCAGTAAAAAGTAACTGTTTTTAGGGTAGAAGCAGCTGTCTTACTCTGGTGAGTTTAAGTTGAGTCCCAGTGTCGTGAGGTCACTTCCTAGCGCCAGATGGACCATCCCCGGATCAGTCTCTGCTGCCCGGATAAACGTCAGCAAGCCAATCATGCCGAATTGGTCTGTCACCATTCCTGAGGGAATGTTCGTCACCCGACCTGCAGCAGCAGGATTTAATTCAGAGTTCAACAAACCACTGAAACTGGGCTGTGATGTACAGTTAATACTTACTGTCAATACATTACCTCCATATTTCTAAACCACACTTTGTGCACGCATTGGAGAGCAAACCAAGCCAATTATTTTTTAACAAGTGATGTTCACAGACAGACTAATGGAAAGATGATGATGGTCTGTATCATACTGAACATATTCTTTTGGTTTCCTCACTGTAGCCTATCCAATAATTATCTAACCCCAAATGCAGGGTAGAGAGCCCAACTGCCTCACCCAAGTTGTGCGATTAAGAAGGGATGTCTCAGTGGAATTGGAGCGATACGATTGGCTGAGAGGTCTCACCATCGGGCAACACCTGGATCCCTTTCTTCTGGTTGTTGTTCTGTGCTGAGGCCGTCTTGTCTCCGGGGAACTTGGGACCGTCTGCATTGGATGTGCTCTTGCTTGTGGAGTTCAAGTTCTAGAAACAAAGAAAACCAGTTTTAAACACAAAAAATGTAAATTCACCATAAATGATTCTTTTGGATGTGTAACACTGACACAAAAAAACAAAAAACAACTGACATCCTGCCAGATTGTGCTGTAGAGCCATCAGCGGCTCACACTTACAGTTTTGCTGTCATCGCTGTTCAATGTGGGGTCCTTATAGTTTGGGCCAGGCAGTGCAGGGAAGTCCTCGTTATGGATGGAGAAATCCTGTGTCTGTTCGGTTGATGGCTTCGTCACCATGCCAACTTGATGATGATGATGATGAATACAGTGAAGTAGAGATTATAATTTCCCAAAGTGTAATAGGCAACAAATCACAACAAAAGGGTATCATACTTAGACTGAGATGTGCATTAAAACAAATCCTTGGCTAATATTATGAACCCAATAAAAAAGCTGATATTCATTTCCTCTCCTAGGGGAACTAAAGTGCCTATAGCTTAATGCGTATAAAAATAAAACACGTTCTCCGGCCTAATGGCCTACCATAAGGAGCCCGTCCAGCCAATGGGTTGAGCACCGGTGTTGGGTTTCCTGTCCCTTCTCTCCGACTCCTGTCTGCTAACGCAGGGAAGTCTGACAAATCCAGTCCCGTTACATTTTCACTCCCATCTGCAGCATTAGGAAGGTTAGGAACTTTTAATGTGTAATGTCAGCTTCAACGCAATTTATCTGTGTAATAATGTGGCAATCATTAACTTGATTATGTAACTATATTGCACTGTAAACTAATAAAAAATTTCCCTGCCCTACATAATTACTAACTAACTTGTATAGTAGTTGTGCTTCCTGGTTCAAGAAGACACTGTTCACTGCATTTTACAGTAAACAAGGTCGTCTTGTCATGACAACAGCTCAGAATATGCTTTAGGTAATAGAAAGTAAAGAGAAGAATAATGAAAGAGCTAACTTAAGAAACATTTTTTTTTTAAATAACATAAAAATTATAAATGTCTTTAGTATTGTGCAGCAAGTTGTATTTCTGAAATTTAATTATCACTGTGTGTTTTTGTATAATTATTTTTTTTAAATCAGATAGCCGCCCATTTTTTTTTTAAACACAGATAAATTACAGGAGTGTTTGGTGAAATAAACGAACTAATGATCCCTTGGTATACCCACCTGGGTTAAACACACTAACCTGTGCCATTGAAGATGTTGCTTGCTAATGAGTTGTTCATCCCAAAAGCCTGATTGCGGTTCATACCAAATCCTGACATGCTGTAGAGATAAAAGAAGACCAAAACAAAAGATAAGGCCAGCTTCCAAACATCAACTTTCCTGTAAATTAAAAACTTCTATATCAGAAGCTGTGGAGGATACAAAGGACAGCAGATCTCTACAAGGATGCATCACACAAGTGAACACGTGTGAGTTGTAAAGGATCTGTCTACCTGTTTATGGTGAATGGCTGGCGTGCTGGCTGCTGTTTGGGCATACAGATGATACTGGGCGAGCTGCGGTTGGGGCTGCCCAGCCCCGAGCTGCCCATACTATTGGTCCTGCCGCTCATCCCAATGTTTTGACCGACCTGAGAGTGGTTCAGCATGTTTCTCGAGTTCATCGGCAATGTCCCCCTGTTAAAACATCATCAGTTAAATTTTTTCTTCATGTCATCCACTGTCATTTCTATATCCTGGTATTATTTACGGTTATAAACAAGACAAGAGCGTCCAAACTGAGTCTGCAAACTCACAAACAAGTGGACATCTTCATACACACCTGCTTGGTGATGGAGGGGTATGGAGGGACATGGTGGGGACTCCCGTTGTGGGGGTGATATGACTTGGTAGCTGTGTGCCTTGCGTTAAATTTCGGTTTAACTGAGGCGTATTGTTCCCCATGCCCCTTACCGAGAAGCCGAGCGCGCCTGCAGAAAGACATAGAAGAAAAACAAATACGGTCAGGCAACCCAGAGAAGATTCTTCTGCAAAGTGTCTCACATTCAAACTTTCAGTAGCTCTGGTTTTATTAGCAAGAGTTCCCCATAAATAACTTCTTTTCACTCCAAATATGCTGCATGTGAGAAAACTGCTACGTGAGGGACTGTAGGAAAAAAAACAAACACTTACTTTGTGGACCGTACAAACTTGCACCAAGCTGCGACAGCTGACCCGACGACGATGGCGAGGGAGAGGACAGCATCTGAAGGAAAACATTTGAGGACAGGACAGAGTGAGACAACTAGAAAACATCTTCCAAATGACAAAAAAAAGTGTGCAAATATGGGGGCCAAAACTCACATCTTTGTCCGAACGATGTGGGAACATCGACGGCTGGTTGTAGTACATGCTTTCATCAGTAAAGTCGTTATCGACTACCTCGACGAACTCTACAAATTTCTTTCTAGCACCAAACATACCTTTCGTCACCTGAGGAGAGAGCAGAGCTGCTGTTAAAGATGTGCAAGGGAAAGAAGTCTGGCAAGAGGTCAAGAACTGGACTGTCACACATACACACAGTGATCTTCACATTTCTAATCTAAAAACACTGTTTCCTCTAATGTTGAATAGTTTCAATGTTGTGCAACCATTAAGATACAACTATTTTCACTAGAGCTGCAACGATTGCTCGATTAATCCATTAGTTGTCAACTACTAAATTAATCGCCAATTGACAACTGATTAATCGTTTTGAGTCATTTTTATAAAGAAAAAGTGTCCAAATTCTCAGATTTCGGCTTCTCAAATGTGAATATTTTTCTGGTTTCTTTAGTTCTCTGTGACAGTAAACTGAATATCTTTGGGTTGTGGACAAAACAAGACATTTGAGGACATCACCTTGGGCTTTGGGAAACAGTGATCAACATTTTTCACCATTTTATGACATTTTATGAACCAAACAACTAATTGATTAATGGAGAAAATGATCGACAGATAAATCGATGATGAAAATAATCATTAGTTGCAGCCCTAATTTTCACCATAATTGACAGCATTGCATTGTGTTTATTACTACATGACCCAAATATTTAATCAACTTTTTATACACAGGACTGTATTTTCTATGATATATCATATGGAAAGTTCTGGATGCATCATTTCTTTGTAATTCTCTGTAATTCACAATTTTGGCATCTTGTGGCTGTTAACATAAGTTTTGAACAGTGTGTGTCTAGTTTCTCATGATGTTACACGTATATGGGATGATAGATGTTGAACTTCCACAACAAAATAAACTATTTATATTGTCCATACCGTGTATTAAATATATCAGCTGACAGCAGGACTAACAGTTAATTGTCCTCCCTGTTAAACTTGTTAATATGTCTTAAATATGCTGAATAGTTACCTAATTTGACACTGTTGAGAAATTAACAGCAGCAATGCTAACATGCTAGTTAGCCAACACTGGTGTAGCTAACGTTAGCAGGCTTGTAATCAATCTGTGTTAGCTTAGCTAGCTTAACGTCAGTTTGCAAGCGGGGCTACCCTAACAAGGAGCTAAGTACCACCACAGCGTACCAAACCTTCAACTCCTAAACACCCTGACTTAACTACCAAGCAGCAGCCACTATCAGGCAGTAATTTGGGCCCTCTCTGCCTCCATATATCCACAGTCAGCTGTCCGTTTTCTCGGCTCAGTTTACGCTCTGTTTGCAGCAGCAGCAGCAGCAGCAACCGGACCAGAAGCGACAATCTGCCGGAGCTAAAGGCTAAAGACTCGCTCCGTATCGACACGGAGGACAACAGCGACATAAATGGCTCATGCCGAAGACTTAAATGTGTAGCAAACCCATTTTAATATGACGAAAAATAAGTTAAATATCCTCACCGCATCAATTTCCCTTCTCTTCGTTAGATCCAAGATGGCTGTGTGTATTCTGAATCGAAAGAGGGATAGCCTTTACCCTCTGACCTTACAACCTGCTGACCACTTCCGTACACAAAACTGAACATGTCAGAAAAGTGCACTACTCCATCAGCTCCACAGGTCTGCTGAACAGGCACCAAAGAGCACAGCAGAAAACTAAAACCTCAGAAAAATTATGTACATTTAGCAGTGAATATAAACCAGGACACCACTGTCAGGCCTCTGCCTCCCTCCTGTGATCATAAGGTGCCTTGCATAATGAAAATACTGTGCTGTCTGTAGCTGCAGTCACTACAGAGGATGCCTCTTTCAATATTAATGCCAGAATATTCAAATAATACCTATTTGTTTAACTCAGTTCCTCAAAACTGTGAAATCAGGGTAATGTTTTTTCAGACAAATGTGATATAAAGCAGAGATGAATGTCACAGGCTCCTGTGAAAGCTCCCGGCTCACTGTGTCAGCTGGTGTGTGCTAAATTAATTAAAATTTTGTTTTGTAGTGTGCACTACTAAAACACAATGTCAACTAACTTAATAAGGCGCATCCTGCTTTATTCCCTGTATCAAAAGGTAGTTTTTTAAACCTTCATTATTTCACTTGTGTGCTTCCATGTTGTTACCACACAGCAAATCTGGGGGCCAGATAGTCTCCCTGCATAGAAAACTGTGCACAGCAGCGCACATGAAGTGGGGCTGGGAGGTTCACAGGAGCTTATTTATCCCAGGGGCCCCCTGGCAGGTTAAGTTGCAGGATATTCAAATTGTAAGTATACATGTCCTTTAATTACCACATTTGGACTGAAGTGACCATAGCGTCTCCTCCAGTTAGTTTTCTGGTTGAAGTTTATCTTTTATCACTATAGTAGGCTCACTATAGCTATTACAATTGAACCTGAAGGCTCATTCTTAACTTTGTAAACAGCAGCTTAACAAAATAAAAATCTCAACACAAAGTCCAACTTACGGCCAGTAAGTTGTAACCTTGTGTTTAAAACCTTTTGTCAAGAAATAATGAGACTTTATGGACAGATATTTTGACTTGTCATAGCAGGAAAAGCAGGTGGAACTAATGACATTAATGATGAAGCCATTATATTGAGTGCTCCAGTAATCACCTAATGGGACAATTAATTAAACCTGTGCTTCTCCTGCTATGACATATCAAAATGTCAGCCATGAACAGGGTCCATTATGGTTCTTTCTGTGTGCTCGGTCTGGGTTGTAGCCTCTATGTTGCCTGTTTGAGGCCCCCAGGCAGTAAGTGGATCGGGGAGGGACAAGTGCTAAAAACAGTCTGTGAAGTGAGTGAAAACAGACAAGGGGCAACCATTGCACCTTCTGATAAGGAAAATGAAATTCCTTCTCAGCTTTATCTAGTTGGAAAATAGCCCTAATGAAGGTATGCATGATAGCATGCGCAAATCACACCTCAGGCCGGCAGGGATGACGTGCCACTTCTTACAGTTCAGGAGTAAGAAATGCATATTCCGCTTTGAAATATATGTGCCAACAGGGAAAACTAAAACATGAGAACCTGGATTTGGAGGATTTTTTAGAGTGGTTACGGCACTGGAGTCCACAATGACCGCACAGCAAATTCAAATGTGGGAGTGACAAAACACAGATCCACAGAGCCATACACCCTCCACCACGCTTCAGTGCTCCTGGGAAACTGTGACTTCATTTCCCTTCCCTGCAGAAACATTTCAAAACACCCAGTGATTTACTACAATCTAAGTCAGAGCAAAACACACACAAACTCCCTCTTTGGCCTCCCTGCGAACACTGACAAATTCTTGAGTTTACTCCACAGTGGAGGCCCACTTGTCTGGCCCGGTGGCACCGACCCAGAGCTGCGTCCAGGCCGATTAAAACAGAATGTAAATGACCTTCGCTGCTCTTTCATCACAGAGCACTTCTTATGCTTATCCATGGCACCCTGCCCCTCCCTGTCTCTCTCTCTCCCACCTCTGTCATCTCGGAGAAGAAGGGGGGAAAGTCATTAGGCACAAATGGGGAGGAGAGAGCAGCTAGTGGTTGCTATCGCCATGAAAGTCAGGGCAAAGCTCAGAGCCACTGAGAGATAGTGAGAGGACTGCACTGGGGAATATCTGCCCAGGGAATACAATACGTTTTCAGCTCATTAAGTTGGATAAACAAATGGCTTACTGTAGGAGATGCTGAGAGTCATGGACATCAGCAGGAAAACATTGGAAAGTAGGTGTTTTTCAGTTCTCATTATGATCATCATTGCACCTATTGTGTTTTCTGTTTTCTTGTTGACCACCGGTGATGCTTATTGTCATCGTAAATAACTCCCCAGCACGGCTTTTATCCCATGAAAGATGTAATTCAGCATCATAATCATGTAATTGCTGCTACATGCGCCTCCATGTGCTGATGCAGTATTACGAAGATGCATTACATTGTTACGAACTTGTTTTGTTTTTTTCATTTTATCAAGATCAATAACTGCAGAGGGGCAGTGGAGGAGCATTAATGGGATGCCACGAAATTTCCTCGAAGGCGCCAACAGCCTGCCTCAGTGCAACCCTTGTCTGGCACTAAATTGATGTGGAGGACCAGCGGTGTATCAGAGACCGTGAGCAAGATGGGTAACGCCATGCGGGGCATCATCGCCTTCATTCCCTCAGAGCGCTGCCAACGCTTCTTAGTGGGGGACCTGAAGGAGATGCCGCTCGATCGGACCCTGGACCTGAGCAGCCGGCAGTTGCGTCGGCTGCCTGTTGCCGCCTGTGTCTTCGATGAGCTGGTTAAGCTCTACCTGAGTGACAACAACCTCAGCAGCTTGCCGGCTGAACTGCAGGGCCTGAAGAAGCTGCAGCTCCTGGCCCTTGACTTTAACTGCTTTGAAGAGCTCCCTGCAGCTGTTTGCAGATTGCCCCAGCTCAGCATCCTTTACCTGGGTAACAACAGGCTTTACCGCCTCCCCAGAGAACTGAGAGAGCTCAAGGAACTTAGTACTCTGTGGCTGGAGACTAATTGCTTCACTGTTTTCCCTACGGTGGTTTGTGAGCTCTCTAATCTCAAGACCCTGCATCTCGGCTATAACCAGATATGGAGTTTACCAAAAGAGCTCAGGAGGCTGGAAGAGCTGAGAAGTATCTGGCTTGCAGGGAACCAGCTGGCAGAGTTCCCACCAGTGTTGCTGGAAATGCACTTTCTCGCTGTCATTGATGTGGATCGGAACAAGATCCGCCGTTTCCCAGGCCTGTCTCACATGCAGGGGTTGAAACTTGTCATCTATGACCACAACCCCTGCGTTAATGCCCCAGCGGTGGCTGAGGGAGTCCGGAGAGTCGGGCGCTGGGCGGACAGCTCAGACGACGAAAAGGAGGAGGACGGGTCGAAAGCAGCGAGTGAGACGACAGCAGAGGTCACGGAAGTACACCCCGAGGAGGAGCACAACATTTAGGGTCAAGGAACAAAGTGACCTTCAGCTGTGGCGAGGCCTGCCAGTACAGGATGACATTCAAGTGGAACACTTGAAGCAAAGTGGTGTGTTGTACATCAGGCTGATGGTTGCTCCATATATGGTAAAGCCAATCACATGGGCTTTAATATAAGACACAAAGGAATAAGTAGTCCCAAAACGTGGCCTGCGTGAAAGGGGAAATTTGAATCCTGAAATAAAAAATGTTTAATATGGTTGGTTACTTACACTTTTTTTAAAAAAAAAATTAGTCTCTTATTTGAATTTGTAACTCTGTATATGCCTTCAAATCATTAGTTGCAACAACAGTGATGTTGTAAATTGCTATTAATGTTCACCAACATCAGATTTTCTGTTTTATAACTATTTTATTTTATGGAACAAGACATATTTCTTCAAATTTCACACAATCTGCAGGATCAAAACAGCACTGGCAAGCATGTATTTCTACTTGATGAATATTAGTGGTGTGTTTGCAGGTCAGTAATACAGAATGGCATTCATACTTTTCTATGCAGCAGGTTGTTGATGCAAAACATAACCATTACTTCAACAACAGGCATGAGAAGGCATCACCTGAACTTAAAGGATATGTGTGAGTTCTTACTTTAAAGTGCAGGGGTACAAGAGAAAGAAAAGGATTCATTACGCAAATTCTTTTTCCAGCAGAGTCTGAGATAATATCTGTACCTGCTGAGGCTAAATACAGTGAGGTTTTTAATACCAGTGATGGATGGTTTAAGTCAATTAGTGCACTCCTTATCCAGACTAATGCATAATTCATCTGATAGATTGGGGCTGTGGCTTTGAATAAAGACTGCTAATGGGCCTTAATATCATCGCCATAAGGTCCTGATTTGAAACAGATCATAAATGCAGCTTTCTAATCCCTCAGTGTACCAGGAAAATGTTCTGTAAACAAGATTAAATGTCATTCCACAATATGTCATTTTGGGCATTTTTAATCTTTTTTAACAAAAGGTAGAAGAGATTAAAACTGGCTGCATATCAGCCCTTTTACCGTAAATGGGATTATTTCAAACAGCATGAACGCACTGAACTCTATTTCCATTTTTATTCAGCTTCCTATTAAAACCAACAACTACTTTATAGCGTGTGTTCAGGTAATTCTAGAGGTTCAGTGAACATATAAATCCATCTCTCTGTTTTATCATTTAAATACTGTGCATCGTACGTCACAGATAAACTTCTGGATTCTGTTACACTGCCCCCTAGCACAACTAAATCCCAGCATTTCACTCTCAACAGTGAACTGTGAGGAAATTTGAGGAATGGAGTTCTATTTACCGCCATAACAAATCTTCTGAATTTATCACATCTATCACATGCCTGCGCTGTGGACATACAAAATTCCAGAGCATCTTAATATACAAATAGATTTCATGTGGAATACAACACATCAGTTTCTTTCATGAACGTGGTGACTGTTTACAAACCCATTTTACTTACTTATTGCACAGAAATATGAGTGTGTATTTTTTCTTTTCACTCTACATTTCATCATTCCTCTGATCCTTTAATGTTTCAATTCATTTCACTCTTGGTGTTAGAATAAGCTGTCTGCACCAAAGGGCACTGTACATGCAAAAACTGTATTGACCCTGTTCTTATCAATGTGTATTTAATATATCTAATATCACCCTTGATTGATTCTCATGGGTCTTTTATCATTTGTTGATAACATTTATTCAAAAAAATGTCCTTGGCTTTAACCCACTGATTTTTGAGGATTTTTATCAGAATAATACAGTATAAAGGTTATAGGTAGATCACATGTGTAAATGTGTAAAAACAGTAATGACTTTATCTAAAGTGTAAGCGTGGCGTTTAGAAAGAGAAATGTTTTCCCACAATGATCATTTTGAGGTAATAGATCAGGTTTGTATTAGTCACTGTAAAAGTCAAGGTGTAATAATGTACATCATGTCATATTGGATAACTGATTTGACTCATAACCCATATTTTATCAATATAACATATTATGAGAGAGTAGAACATCTGAAAAAGGTGTAATTTTTTTGACTGGTGAAATGTTATGAATCTAGTATTTTTTTTAAAAATCAGCCTTTTCCAAAATGGGAAACAGGAAGTTTGCGCACATTGACAGAAGTAAATTGACTTTTTCTATGTATTTGACCAATCTTTTTACATAAACGTGTTCAGCTTTGAGTCTGCAAATTTCATATATTATAGAAAAATGACACAAACTCAGATTTGAACTCAAAATGATCAGACTTGTCTAAATTCTGTTGATAGTTAGAGCTGCTTTATTATTAGTCACACAAGCTTAGAAAACAATAAAGAAAGAAGTGCATTGCTGTATGTTCATTTCATTTGTTCAATGCATAAATACCACCTACTCATATGACTTCAGAGGCATTTACAGGGATATTCTGCATGAAAGAACCCAAGATGACAGATTATGAGTGCTTCATATTTAACAATGTCTTTGGTACAAAATCCTACATCGAGACAACAAATCCTTACATAAACATGCTTAAACCCTAAACTCCCCTGAAGTATAGGTTAGATACATGAAGGCTCCAACAATTCCTGCATCACCTTCACTTTATTAGCTGTAACAACCAGCACCAATTTCACAACAGTAACTTCACTTATCCTTCTTATACTTTATGTTCCCTAATGTTAAATACAAACATGTTTAATTAACAGACTTATTGACAAACTTATATTACTTAAAAGACCTATCTAAAATATCTTGGTGCTTTGTTGTAATGAAAACACAATAAATACCATTTTAACAACATTAAACTGCAGAGTACAAACTGCACTGTAACAGACACTGAATACAAAGATGTGATGGAATGAACAGTAACTTTGTAAAAAGTGCTGGAGCTTTAACTAGATGTGCCCCTCAGGCTGGACCCATTACACATTTTTTTTCTAGGAAGTTGTTAAAAACAAAGACACTTTTTCAGGCACATTTCCCAAAAGCGAACTTCTCTGAAAGAGCCTCTGAAATAAAAGTATCACGAGGCTTGTTTGCGTATCCTCTAAAAGGGTGTGAAATCATTTGGGGAAATTCCAAATCCAACTTAAATCTTTCTTTCAAATGCAAAGCAGCTATATTCAGAGACAGATAACTATTGTAGGCCATGATGTGAGAAAATGCCACCTTACAGACATCAGAGCGGTAAAATATAGGCAGGTTCAACTGACTTAAAAAGGGTGTGTTAAATTGACAATGCCAAATTCCTGTGGGCAATACTTTGGGACAAGCCAGAGCTGGAATGTGGTATCTCCTGCTAAGGGAATCAATAAAACTCAGCTGGCGCAATCATAAGACTGTAGAAGAGCTGTTGTCTTTAGGAGAGGCTTTTCCACTGAGCAGACAACAAGCAGAAAAGTCAAAGTTACAATGAGGTAAACACAAGACAATAAGCTGTTTGTTAGCTAAAAACAACACAGGTGTTAGTATATTTTCATGCATCTGTATTCAGGCCAACACAAACAGTGGGTTTGCTTGAGAAAATAAATATCTGCCAAATCACATTCAATCTGCTGAAGAGTGATGGGACACTGTGCGGCCTATGAGCATATACTATTGGTACTTTAAATGTGTACAGTGGCATGGTTCACAGGCTCATCCACGGCCCAGGTCTCTGCCGGAGTGCTGTCTCGCCCTGCTGAGACAGCTGGCATCCATCCAAGACGTCTGAGGTGCCCTTCTCCTCTGGCCCCATAGAGTCATGAGACCCTTCCTCCTTGGTATCTGGCACATCAGCCCCTGAGGCATCTGGGATTACTGAGAGCTCCTTTGACAACGTCTCTGCTGCCGTGTCATTTCCCTGGAAATCAGATGCGTCATTCACAGATCCAATCACTTTAGGAGTGTCAAGTTCCTTCAGCGAGTTTTCCCTCTCCATGCGCTTCCGAGCCTCCTCTCTCCTCTGCTGGATACGCTTGTTGTCTCCCATCATAACCCGGACTCTCACTTGGTCTGGAGGCCACAGCCCGCCCCATATGAACTGCAGGTAGCTGAACAGCACAATGACACTGAGGAAGGCAAAGTTGGTGGCCACACCGATCACTGCAGATGTCAGGGGGAAGTTGTACAGAACATATCGTATACCAGTGAAGTAAGCATGGATGCGGAGCTGTGACGAGTAGATCTGCACTCGTTTGGACTGGATCTCAATGACTGCGCCCACAGTGGGTTGATAAGCATTCGTCTTGTAGTCTGAGAAGAGCTCTACTTCTATGAGCTGCTTCTGCTCAGCCATTCCAGTCAGAAGGAAAGGAGAGAACAGCAAAGTGCCCAGGCTCTGCAGGAGGCTGGAGCGGTAATGCAGCATTGTGGATCTCCCAGCTGATGAGACAGTCTTCCCACCCTTGGTATAAGAAGACATCTTGACCATGAACATGCCCAGCTGTTCATTCACTGGAGACTCTGGCATCTCTAACTCCAAAGATATTCGATAAGGCTGACCGTAAGCCATCACCTGGTCCCTCTCATTCTTCATGAAGGAGATGTTGGCCGTGGGGAAGGAGCACAGCGCTGACTCTGAGGCATCACAGTCAGAGGTGTAATAGAAGTGCACAGGGGTGGAGAAGCTCACAGTGGGCATGTAGGAGTAATAGAAGCTTCCATAGAGAAAGATGGACACCCACAGCAGCAGAACCAGGACACAAAACAGGATGGCAGCCTGAAATAAAGTCCGCCGGGCTTTGAGGAGAGTCACAGCTGCCACATCGTGCAGCCAGTGTAGAACCGGGGCCATCGCACCCCCCATCGTGTCTGATCCGGCCGACCTTCTGGTCCTGGTTTGGGCTGTTGTTCCTCCTTCGAGCCCCGCTGACTGCTGCCTCCGTGGTGGGTCCTCCTTATGTTCAGACATCAGTGGGTGTCTCCCCCCCGAAACCGTATAATTGTTTATCTTCGCCCTCCCATTTCAACTACTCACTTAGCTAGCTAAGATCCAAGTTTTAGTTAGCTTGTTAAGCTAGTTACTGCTAGTTGAGTCCACAAACTAGGTAAGCTACTCGACAAAATTTAAATATCCTTGGCTTTTAAGGGTTGAATGTTTTTTACCGGCTTGCTTAGAGGCTGTGTAAGCTCGTTGGCAACTTAACTAAAGCTAGCATTCAAATGTAGCTGCTGCTGCTAGTTACACACAAAACATGACCCTGTGAACCGGAAGTTGATACTTCCTTTTGTGCCAGCTCGAAACAGCCGAGCGGAGCTGCAACATCGTCGCCAGTGAAGGGAGCAGGCCCTCGGACTGAGAGACAGCGATGGGGAAGAAAAGTCGCCTCCCGGGAGCAGCGGTCGGCCGGAGAACCATCCTACAGCTGTCACCCCCCGGGCTCCGCAGTGGGAATGCCGGAGAGAGGGAAGAAGCACCCTCGGGATCTGATGGTGATTTTCTTTTTGAGCTTGTTAGCCACATGCTAATGCGTAAATGCTCGAGGTGTGAAGAATGGGCCCGTCTGGTAAAATCGATTAACTTAACGAAATTTAGCTGCCGAATTAGCTAGTTAATATCTGGTGCAAAGTTACACCGCCACCAAGAAATAGCTAAATGACAACTCTGGCTCATGAACCGAAACAGTTATTTTTAACTTAACGGATCGACCAGAATCTAGCGTGTTAAGCTAGCCGCCAGCAAGCTAGTTAGTAGTTTTTGTGAGCCTGCTAAAATAGGCTTATGACAAAATACTGGACCAGTTACGTATTAACCTACCTAGCACAAATACCGAGACATTTTACCTGCTTAGGAGTATGAGGACGGTGTGGGTGAATAACGTTAGCTTCTTAGCTTTGCCAGTGTGTGAATGCTTGCAACGCTCCAGCTAGCTTGCTCCAGCAACTGTTGACGCTCGACGTTAACCTCCTGGCTGACATGTTTTGCAGATGAACAGGAGGCCGATGTACACAGATTTATGAGAGAAAGACGCACAAACATGAAGACTCCCGCAGTGAAGGCCACAGGTAAAATAATGTGTTTGTGTGTGTGGAGCTGTTTGTGTTTGTTCAGGTAATTAACGGAAATAGGAACAGATTTGATTGAAGAAGGTTGTTTTGTCTCCACCTGTAGAGGGGTTGTCCTTGCTTGGAGCCTATGAGGATAGTGATGATGAAGATGCTGGAGACTCTCAGCGTTCAACTGCAAATTTGCAACACAACCAGTCAGCTGACATTGACAGTACATTGGCCAATTTCATGGCTGTGAGTATAATTTTCTGCATGTCTTAATCCTGTTTTGTTCACTGGAACTCTGAACCAATGTTTATGTGGTGCTGGAGTTTTTTTCTTAAGATATATACAGATGGGTGACAAATTAAAGGAAAAAACTGTAATGAGGGGTCTATGCACTGCAACCCTACTGTAATATCCCTCTCTATGTAATTGTTGACAGACTGTTCTTGCTGACAGTCTGATCACGTCCTGTATTGACATTCTCAGTCACCCGAGGAAGAGTTGCTCTTCTGTTTTTCTTACATATCGCACTAATGCATGAGAATCACGCTCACACTTTAGTTTCTGTTCATATTGAAACACGAGCCAGTTGAACAGTCTTTGTGACTGAAGCTCCTGCCATCTGTGCCCCAACAATGAACCCTCTTTCAAAGTCACGTTGATACAAAATCAGAATCAGCTGGGCCCACTCAGCATTTTTATAGATGCCACAGAGCATGATTGGATGTTAATTGCTTAATTGTACCATGCAGCGCACCTGTGTGGAAGCATCTGCATTCGTTATGTTTCTCCACTCATTTATTCAGGTTTTTCCTTTAATTTGTCNNCCTGTCTGTATATATAACTGAGGTGCATAATGAAACAACCGGTACTTACCTTTATCAGGCTCAGACCTGTACAGAAAGGCACCTTCTTGGTTCGGTTCTGTGTGATTGAAATGAAATTGCACATCTAATGAGGGTACCTAGATCAGTCCAAAAACACAGCAAAACAAATGGAGAATAAACTCCAGCGTCTGTATCCATTATATCGTTTGATTAAGTGAGAGGACAGCTGGTTATGCAAAAATCTAAATTTTATAAAGGGCCTCTTTTTAAAGAAATATTACAAAGATTCAAGATGAGAAATTGACAGCACAGTATATAGCTGCGAACTGAAAGGAGATTGTAATTAGATCTGTGTGCCCATCATGGATAATTATAGATGGTACGGTACAAAGTAGACTACAGGTTTTGTTTTTCCTAATTTAGAATCAATTTTGTGTAGGTTTCTAACTTGGGCCTAGCTTTTTATTAATAAATCACATTATTTATGTAAAGACTAGTGCTTAGAAGAGTGCGGTTTATTCTTCGGACTGAAATGTGTTTTTGTCAAACATATAACGTCCTGTTGCCATTTTTCCCACCACAGGAAATTGATGCAATCACCACTCAGCCAAGTTCAGATGACGCAGCACCTCATTCTTCAGTCCCGACCGCCGCCCCTCCCAGACCTGAGGTTAACACTCAGCAGCCAGCTGCCAGTGAAGAACAGAACCAACAAAGCACAGAGTTTGAGTACAACACGGAGTACTCACTAGCTGGAGGTAACTGTCTGTATGAGATCAAGTGTGCATGTCTTGATGTCTCCCCCGATTAACAATGGACTCTTTTTCAAGTCTCTGTGTTGTAATACTTAAACAAAGCACTTGTATATTAGTTATAGTTGTCATGATGTAAGGAAGCATTTTTTTGCTTTGATATTAGAGCTGCTGCCTTACTTGGGAAAAAAAAAACACTGGCCACTTATATTTTTATGCCTCCGCCCGGTGATGTTTTTGGTTTGTCCGTCTGTCCCATTCTCGTGAACACAATATCTCAGGAACGCCTGATGGGAATTTCTTCAAATTTGGCACAAATGTCCTCTTGGACTCTGGGATGAATTGATTAGAATTTGGTGGTCAAAGGGCACTGTGACCTCACAAAACACGTTTTGGGCCATAACTCAAGAATTCATATGCTAATTATTACAAAAATTCACGCAAATGTCCAATACGATAAAATGATCAAGTGATGACATTTTTTACCCAAAAGGTCAAAGGTCAACTTCACTGCGACATCATAATGTCCTGGAATTTTTTTATTGATTTGGACCCCAAGGTAGTTGTATGAGTCCACCCTCTTCACTTCCTCTCCCTGGATGACAACCAGGACAGGAGGCCTCCTGTTCCTCTGGTAGTCCACCACAAGCTCATTGGTTTTGCTGATATTGAGCTTCAGGCGATTGTCGTTGCACCATGTGACGAAACTCTCTATCTGTCCTCTGTACTCCTCTGTAAAAATAGTCTGTAAGTGAAAACAGCATCTTTCTCACTGGAAATTATTCACTGGAATCATACATGCCAATATAGTGATAACTTCCATTTCGCCAAAAAACACACTTAATACCTTTTTTTTTTTTTAAAAAGTCTTCACTACATATTTTATATGAGTCTTGACAGACATGGACGTAAACTGCAACTTGACTGGTTNNNTTTTTGCAGTGGGTGTAGAGATGGGAGACTGGCAGGAGGTATGGGATGAGAACTCTGGCTGCTACTACTACTGGAACACTTTGACCAATGAGGTGTCCTGGGAGCTGCCACACTATCTAGCTGATCAGGTGCAAAGCCTTGGGCAGGGTGCCAACAGGTAGGAGGAACTGAGAGAAAGTATTATCACTTGTTTCATCACTTGTATTTGGCTCCAGTACAGAAATTCCGCTGTGTATGATGTACTTTTCTTTGTAGCTCTAGTGTCAATGGCAACGGCACAGCGCACGCAGGTTATCACACCGAGGAAAACGCTGCATCTGCTGTAGCCCCGACATCAGTGAAAGAGACCAAAGTGAAGGCAAGTTTCATTTAAGTCTAACACAAGTTGATTCTGTGGTGTTTAAGGATTGTTATTCTGAGTTTTAATATATCACCCTCATTTTTTGTCTAAAAGGAGGTAATTGAGAGTGTTATAGG
Source organism: Oplegnathus fasciatus (assembly GCA_003416845.1). Lineage (NCBI taxonomy): Eukaryota > Metazoa > Chordata > Actinopteri > Centrarchiformes > Oplegnathidae > Oplegnathus > Oplegnathus fasciatus. The sequence goes on along the minus strand of NTHP01000067.1, from coordinate 479,475 downwards.
CCTCACAAGCGAGGAGGAGGAGCGCCGTGGAGTGGCTGCATCTCTGCTTGGTCCTTTGATCCCCTCTGAAGTGAAAGAAGCAGAGGAAAAATGGAGGAAAAGACTGCTTAAAGGTTTGGATGAACCTGAGAACAATTTGGATTCTGATGGAGAAGGTGCTCGCCCTGCAGGATCCCCCTCTACCCCTCTGCGGGACCCCGACTCAGCCCCCACTGTCCAGAAAGATCTTTGCACCAAGAAGCAGTCAAGAGACAACTCGGACGCTGAGGAGGAGACCGAGGAGGACACAATGGAGCTGGAACTGGCTCTGGAGAGAAAAAAGGTGGGTTTTTGTTTAGTGTACAGCATTGATTACTGGCAGAATTACCTTCAAGTGGTAAATGTTATTGTCAGTGTGACCAAGCTCTAACCTGTTTTCTGACTCTTAGGCTGAGCTCCGGGCGCTGGAGGAAGGTGATGGGAGCGCAGGGGGCTCCAGTCCTTGTTCTGAGACGAGCCAAGAAGCCTCTGGTTCTCGTGGTCTTCCTCTGAAGAAAAACCGGTGGAAGACTGCGTTCCCCTCTGCTGCCAGCCCAGACTCTAACAGCAGAAGCTCAGACCTACAGGACAACACAGAGACGGGTGAGTCCAAGTAATTACACACGCGCTATTGGAGGGGGGACATAAAAAATCCCACTTGTTAAATGTTTTTAGCCAAAAATTCCTGCATACTTAAATCCTCACTTGTCTCCTGCAGCACTTTCTAAAGTCGTAGAGAGTGTCACGGAAGGAGAGGACAAGAAAACGGACAATTCTGAGGAGAAAACAGTTTCAAATCCTCCAGTTAAAGAAGAGGTGGAAACATCTGAGCTCAAAGTGGAAACGCCTGAGCTCAAGGTAACAACAATGTCACTACTACTAACCACAATAATTGTGACAGTCTCTTTTAAGACACATTATTGATACTGATAAATTATAGTTTCAGATCGGAGAACTGGCTAACACCTTAACCAGCAAGATGGAGTTCTTGGGGATAAACAAAAAGGCGATCTCAAACTTTCAGTTGCTTCTGCTACAAACTGAGGTGAGAGGACAGTGGTTCAGTTTCTAAGCAATATTATCCTTGTAGCTATCCCAGTGCGACTTTTAAAATATTTAACGCTTAATTTTGTTTCATATCATTTTGCACACCGCCATGTGGTAGTACTTAATATTTAAAATTCTCATAATAATCCATCACAAGGTGTCATTCTGGAAACTTACTGTAATTACTCTTCCACGTTACTCATCTATCTTGTGCCTCCTCTGTCTTTGTCTTTGTTATCTGTGTCTTTATCCCTTTACCTCTGCTTTCTGGGCTCTAATCTCATCTTGTCTCCTGTCCCCCCCCCNNTTTTTTTTTCCAGACTCGGATTGCTGACTGGAGGGAGGGTGCTCTGAATGGGGTCTATCTTCGCCGCATGCTGCAGGAAGCTGCCGAACACATAAAATATTACGAACTTAACGCCACCCCTAAAGGCTGGTCCTGCCACTGGGACAGGTACGCGCTCCTTACCTTTAACATCTCTAAACTCCCTCGTCCCCCAAAAATCTTACCGTGTGACTACAACCCCCTCAGTGCCGAGGTTGCAGACTTTGTAACATGACTTGGGGAGAAGCTTAACCAGTCCGAGAGGATCAAAATACTTACCAGAAACAGACTCTTCAGGTTTCTGTGATGCAATCCTGGCACTCTGCCTTGCACGTACTGGTAAGGGAGCATCCACTCTGGGCCAGCCTGCTTCCTGTTAAATATACCTGCCACAGAGAGGACTCCCTGTCCCTATAACACAGACTCTTAAGCCCTTTGTTGTAAGGGCATTTGTAGACTTGATTATGGGTCCACTCAGTGGAAAAATTGGGAGGGGTGGTATGGTAGGAAGGTTGGTTGCGTGGGAGTGCTTTGCACTTTACAGGACTACAACCCCCAGAATGCAATGCAGACAGAGTGATGCCCTGGAAGCGAGGAGTGTCACGCATCAAATAAAAGGTGAAGATGGAGCAATGACGGGAATCCAGCAGGTCAGACCTACTCTATTTCATATGTCTTCCTGTTTTTATTTTCTTCTTTCTGATGTAAAATGAGTTGACTGTATGCTTGTTATTTTCTGACCTATGGTTGTTGATTTTGATGATGATGATGATGATGATGATGCTGCTTCCTCCCTGGCGTCTTCCTGTGTCTGGGAGGGAATGGTTGTCTAAAACGGAACAAATGTGACAACCATGGTGTGAGCTGCTGAATGCTACTTTCAGGACCTAGAGATGATTTGTTTTGCTTTCTTTGTTTTTGAGAGCAAGGTGGGTTCCCTATCCACATCCATAACCACACTCTAATTGGGCTTGTCTTTTGGACGGCTAAAGTCGCTGTCCATACCAACACTCCTGCCCCCCTACTGTAGCCATTATGTCCACTCCCTTGCCCCACTGTCCCAGGGTATCATGCCACTCAGCCAGTTGCCAGGCCAGCCGTTGAGACTCTTTGTTTTCTATCTCTGTTGTCCCACTCTTTAGAGAGCACAGGCGGTATTTCTATGTGAACGACCGGACCAGTGTCTCCCAGTGGGATTTCCCAACAGAGGAGGAAAAGGATGAGGACCTGAAGGGCAGCCAAGGTACCCAGACACAGACTTCCAGCCAAGGGGATACGAAAACATCATCTGCCTCTGCTGGTGGGGTCACAGGTCAGTCTGTTACTACTGTTGCTGCTCCTGAGACCTGCCTGTTAAGTGACTATGTGACAAAATACTATCCTCACTAACACCCCATGTTCTTACCTTTTTTTTTTTTCTTCCAAAACAGGATCTTCTACTTACACTCCTGCTGCCCCACCACCACCTCCTCTACCCAGTGCACCATCCTTCTGGTCCCCATCTCAACCTCCTCTTCCTGACAGCCCACCTCCACCTTCCAACTACCCTCCGCCTCCACCTCTCCCGCCAGGCTCACCTCCTCCGCCTCCTCCCCCTCCTGACAGTGATGGAGAGATCATGGAGGTGGAGATGGAGATGGATGATGATAATGATGGGGAGCCTCCAGCCCCTGGAACTGAGGAGGATGGCAGTGGGCGGCCCCCTTTACCTCCAGGCACTGCTAGCATAAAAGTATGGGTGTAATCAAGTTTCTTTTTTTAATTAGTGTACTCTGTTAGTATTGTACCTGATAATGCTACTTAAACAGCATCTGTTAACCTGTATTATATTTCTTGTCACTCACACAGATTGTGGAGTCGTCGGGTCCCTTGGGGAAGGGTCAGAAACGTAAGGCCGGTCAGCTGAATAAAGCCATTACCATTGGCAGCAGTCCCATTCTCTATACCCAGCCTGCTGCCAGTGCAGGTAAACAGATATCACTACACAACATCCGCAGTTACAGTATATATTAATCACATTAGGAACAAAATGCAAGTGTTGACCCAATAAGGGTTTCTCTTTGTCTGCAGCTCCCCTAATGTCAGCAGCTGCCTACTGGGGTGTGCCGGCTGTCACTGCTCCTTTGGTCCCTTGTGAACCTCCTCTCCCACCTGTCCCCGCCCTACCTCCTCAACCTCCGCTGCCACCAGCCCAGCCGCCCTTTGAACCTCCCGGAACCAAAGCTCTGTCCACAGACAAGACCAAGAAAACAAAAAAGGATAAGGTTAGTATTGGAGATAACATTTTACATCAAGGAGGGCAGTTGGGAAAAAATCTGTTTTAATACCAGTAATGTTATTTTTTCCAGTGTAGACCTTACTTAAATTTTTGTTATATCTACATAGTCAAGCCATCCATGTAATCTGATTAAATATGACATACAAAAGAACCTGCAGTGTAATTTTGTCCTCCTGTGTCTCTGTAGTCTAAGAAGAGTAAGATCAAAATGCCTTCCCTGGTGAAGAAGTGGCAGAGCATCCAGAAGGAGTTGGATGAGGAAGAGAAGAGCAGCTCCAGTGACGAGGACAGAGAGCAGCTCAACAAGAAGAGTATCGAGGAGTGGAAGCAGCAGCAGTTCATGACGTATGTTTATGCTTGAATAGACTGTAAATAGTTATAAGGATATAGCTACACTGTTCCATTGAGTTTTCTTACAGTTTCTTCTGATATTTTCCCATGTTGGTAACCCTTCACTAACTGTTGTACTGTTTCTAATTTATACAGAGGAAAAGCTTCAAAGAATGCCAACTTTGAGGCACTTCCAGACGATTGGCGGCAGCGACTGAAGAAACGGAAGGTGACGAATAGCACGTAACATCCGGCCTGGGTCACACACCGCCCAGTCAGCGTTTTTTTTTTTAATCCACTCCAACCATTTACTATACAGTTATCCTTCCCTGGCTTAAGTTTTGTTTATCTATGAACTTTCTTTACCATTTCCTTGATCATGATGGAGACATTTATAGGCCCTTAAATGGCAGGCCATTCACCCGAGGGGTTTGAATGTCCTTTTCTTGTTTTTGTAGCCACTGTTGTAAATGTGCCAAATGTCTTGAGTTCATCTGAAATACGTCACCACCATTTTGTATTGACCCCATGTAGATGACCACCACAGTTTGTTTTGAGGGATTGTCTATTTTATTGAGCGTTTTTTTGTTTTGTTTTTTACAACTGTGTACATAAAAATGTATAATGGGATAAGCCATGTTTTTGGAAGAGGAGGGGGCGTCACTGAACTTGTACATTTTGTAAAAAGTTATTAAACTGTTTTTCCAAAGCGGTCTCTTGATTTGTTTCTTTTTATATGCTCTGTATTTTTATTATGCATTAAAACAGACATTTTTAATGGACAACTCACTCATAATTTGTTTTTACCATTTTTGTTAGCTCTTGGTTTCAATAATCCTAATACAATGGCGAGTGACAAATTAATCACATACTAAGCAGAATACTGTTAGACTGTAGTTTTATTCATATTTATAATCTTCAACGCCATTCACACATTTTCACGACAGTTATCCATAGATATATACCGATTTTGTGAAGCATTTCCTGCACGTTAGAACTGGTCCAATGGCGCGGCATCTCCATGGCAACCGCGGTGTTGTTGAGGCAATCGGTTGCTTGGCAACACCGCGTACTTGGTGAAAGATTTTTCCACTCGTAGTAGCCGCAAAGTTTGCATTTCCCTCTCGTGTTTATACGTGTTTTTTTTAATGTAAAGTAGCGTAATTAAAATATAAGCGAGGTAAGCGGCTGTCGGACAGTGTTGATATTGTAAAAACAATGTTGTTGCAGAAGTTGAGAGCGGCGCTGTGTCAGAAGTCAATTGAAGAAGCTAAAGAGAGTGTTAGCAACACAGGAAAAAGACAGCCATGATTCATGAATGTGGACGAGGCGACCGAGCGCTCACACAGTGATACAACTGGATTTAACCTGCTAAATTCACGCAGAAATATCAGGAAGCCTGTCCTGTGCTGAAGACGGACATTGTACTGCTGTGTGAGCTGTTGTGTTCGAGCTAGCTAACTAGCTAGTTACATTAGTTGACGGTATAACGATAAATGGCAGAAGGAAGACTCTCTGGCATTTTCCTTGTAGCAGAAAGGCAGCTGAAGATGCCTGTGAGAAATTCCTCCGTCAGCACCTCATATGTGAGTTTTGTCAAAGATGACTTGTGTTTTTTCCTCTGGGGATTCACTCAGAATATTATTTCAGACCAGTTTTGTACTTGCAGGAAGAAGTTATGTTATTATTGAACAATATAGTGATTTTTTCCCACTCAAGCTTATAAAAGGTATCAGTCCAACATTGGCTTGTATGTTCATTGATTAGTGGTATGTTAGTTACTAGTTAGTGACATGCCAATAACTTTCAAATTAACAAAATAAATCCATCCTCCTATAAAAGTTTTATACTATAAGATGGCTCATATGTCTGAAAAGTTTAATGTGTTCAATTACTTGCATTTGTAAGAAGACTCTACTTTGTAATAGCTGATATTCTGAGGGAAAAGGCCGGACAATGGAATAGGCTTCAAAAATCTGTTTCGGATTTAGAGCTGCATCGATGAGTTGCCAACTATTAAATTAAACGGCCACTATTTTGATAATCGATTAATCGTTGTGAGTCATTTTCTAAGAAGAACTGTCCAAATTCTCTGATTGCTCTAATGTGAATATTTTCTGGTTTCTTTAGTCTTCTATTACAGTAAACTGAATATCTTTGGGTTACTTGTCACCTTGGGCTTTGGGAAACAATGATCAAGATTTTTCACCATTTTCTGACGTTTTAGGGACCAAACAACTAATCAATTAATTAAGAAAATGATCGACAGATTCATCTATAATGAAAATAATCATTAGTTGCAGCCCTAATTGGTTTATGATGATAACATAATTCATCTTTGCATTATCCGGATTATTAGTCTGGGTTGATACAGGGGCCAAGCCAGTACAGTTCTGACTCAGTTTGGTAATTAGTATACAACATTGATTACTTGCATGTTTCCAATTAGGCAGAGAAAACATCAACCATGGCTGTTTCTGCTATCAAGAATTGGTGGAATACCTACCAGCTGGACAAATCGGACACCAATGACTCCAACACAGAGGAAGACAAGGAGGAGATAGCAGGGAGGAGGCTGTGTAAGCTGTTTTCACATTTGGATAAGATGCATGTATACTGTATGTGGAGTGGGAATCCTACTATTGATTGTCAAGTACAGGCTCGGGTTTTCCTGTTGGGAGAGAGATGTGGTCAACACTTGTATATGGCATCTCCTCCCTAATGCTAGGTCATTATATATTAAACAAGAGCTCTTTTGTGATTGAGATAATTAAAGCAATCAGGTGTAGCATAATCCCCTTTTAAATGGACAAGCTTGTTTGGTCTAGGTGAGGTAAGGGGGCAGACGTGATGAAAAATGTATATCCATAGTGCACCACTGGAAGAACAGGAGCATGTAAGAACAGTTATTGAAGGTGTGACTCATGTCCCCTTTCAGTATCTATGAACCTAAATCAAACCCTGCGGACCAGGCAGCTGCTCATAGACTTTGATGGTGGCCGACCCATTTTGAGTCTCAGGGCACCACTGGACCTGGTTAAGTTCCCATCCATCGCCCGCCCCCGTTGGCCCATAGAGTGTGAGATCATCAGCGACATTATCCATCACATAGGTAATTAAAGATTGTGTCATTGATGATGTATCATTATGTTTCTCGGTATGTCATTGATACGCACAAAGGCTTATCAATTAAACTTGGAAAAAAAAATAAACTTGGCATGCCCCTTTGCTGTTAATGTTAACACATGATGACACTAAGAGAGTGTATTTTGTAGAGTGGGACCCCCCAGAGCCAGAGCCTTTCTACAAGCCCACAGGACATGAGAGGACACCTATGCCAGTCGGAGAGGAGAGGGGGAAAGTGGTCTACTGCATTGACCACGGTAACTTTTGACACCAAAGGTGTTTTTGTTGTTATACCAGCAGGTTACATGGTATGGCTATGCAGTACATTCTGTCCTCACGGTGGTGTCGACAAATTCTTCTGAACATAAGATAATGATAGGAACCTAATACCTAACCAATAATGTGACTCCTTAATGCTTCACTTTGCTTTTTTCCTGTTGTTCTCACTCTTTTAAGCCATTAAGCGTCCCTATTTCACCTGCTCTTATGTCGGAGGAAGCAGGGGGCCCATTAAGAGCGGCAATTCTTACGACATCAATCAGACAGACTTCACCCTTGAGTTTGAGTCACGCTTTGAGAGCGGGAACCTTCAGAAGGCTGTGCAAGTGTGAGTCTCTGCAGTCTAATCTACTGATTAGTTCTTTCATCTTTTAGTTTTTACTGTGGCTCTCGGTTAACTTACTCTCTTTCTCCGTCTCCACCCATATTTCCTCCCTGTTCAGGGGTGTCTATGACTATGAGCTCACGCTGCGCACAGACCTGTACACCAGAAAGCACACGCAGTGGTTTTACTTCAGGGTCAGGAACATGAAGGCTGGAGTGACCTACCGCTTCACTATCACCAACTTGATGAAGAGCAGCAGCCTGTATTCTCAGGGTATGACACCACTCCTCTACTCTGAGAGGGCTGCCAAGGAGGAAGGTGTTGGATGGCAACGCACGGGCACCAATATCAGATACTACCGTAACTGCAATCAAGTAGGTGAACTTTCTGACATGGGTTGGCTTCTGTCAGTGCACTGTAATTTACAAGCCCATTTCCTACTTTTCCAACATCTGTCATTTTCAGTTTATATGAGCATAGAATGGAAATGAATTTGCAGAGATTTTAAATTTGAATAGGTAATCTGTCACAGAGAATATTTAATCATTTTTATGTCAGAAAGTTGTATTTTCACAACATGGTAGTGCAGGTAAAAGGAACCCAGAAATACAATTTATTATGCACGGGAAGTGAGTTCTTCTAGCCATAAACAAGGGATCAAAGGGAAAGAATTGACAGAAGTTAAAATGAAATGGCCTTCACTATTAATAATGCTGTCCAAAAATTCCCTTCATCAAAATAATAATAAAAATGCTCTATGCCTCGCCACGGTGCAGAGTTGTGAATGAACAGACAATGAAAGAAGAAGACTCAAAGTTAAAACTAAATTTGAAGGGAGGAACAGCAAAGGAACAAGGGTGCTTCATATAAATTAGAATACAATTTTACTTTGGCAGCCACCTTTCATCCAGACATTCCACACATTGAGTGAAGAGAGCATTCACAAGTTAACATTGCAAGTTGATTTGAAGTGCCATGACCCAAAATAAATCTAAAAGTTATGGTGTGCTTTGGAAAATGGCTGGCAGCAAAGTTGAGTATGAGATTTGTAGTATGTTAATTATTAAAACATGCAGAAACTTCTGTGATCATGTTCCATCATGTTGCCAGAATTACAAAAGCACACTAGAACAGCATGACTTCACAAAATTGAAGTTATAATTGTAAATGCAGGATCTCTCTTAAAAAACATGATCTCTGTCTCTATTTAGAATACGAAGGACAACAACAGCGACACAATCACCCTGTACTCCCTCACCTGGACTCTCCAGTTCCCATATGACTCAGACACCTGTTACCTGGCTCACTGCTACCCCTACACCTATTCACACCTGCAGCGCTACCTTAAGCGCATTTCCTCCAACCCAGCAGTTGCGTCATACTGTACACTGCGGGTGCTGTGCCACAGCTTGGCTGGGAATGCCGTGTATGTGGTGACAATAACGTCCCGGGAGGTTGGCAGGGTGGAGGGCAGGACCAAGAAGGCTGTGGTGGTGACGGCCAGAGTGCACCCTGGAGAAACCAACGGGTCCTGGATGATGGAGGGGTTCCTAGACTTCCTGCTCGGGGACTCAGAAGATGCTCAGCTACTCAGGGATACTTTTGTTTTTAAGGTGAGGGACCTCAAGCTCATAGTCTCACATCTGTCTGCACATCTGTTTTATCATGATCATTACTTCAATACATTCTAATTTGTTATATGTAGATGGTGAATGAATAGAATGATGAGGTTGTGTTGCGAACACAATATAAAAACACAATATACATATGCTGTAGTGCTGTATACTGCTATCAAACACTGTTTTTTTCTAATTTGGATTTGTGGTGCTATAGGTGGTGCCAATGCTGAACCCGGATGGAGTGGTAGTGGGCAATTACCGCTGCTCTCTGGCAGGCAGGGACCTCAACAGAAATTACAAGACGTTGCTCAGGGATTCCTTTCCCTGTGTGTGGCACACCCGAAACATGGTGGAAAGGTAAAACAGGACACGTGCATGAACAAACACACAAACACATTAAAACAAATATTACATATTAAAGAACTTGTATTTTATTTATATTTAGCAATTTAGTGTAAATCCAGCACTTTCCAGCACCCAGTAGCTTTCTCTTCTTTATCTATTTTTTCCAAAATGTATGTAAACATTGATGTGTCTGTTCATCCAGTAAATTGTTAACAATGTGCAGGTCAGATGTTACAAAGGCTATTTTATTTATTAATTTTATATATTTAATATAAAATCATCAGTTCTTCCCCTTTATGTCAGTGAGCAACCAGTTTGTGTTGTTTGGTTGAGGTTTAGAGTAGGACTGTAGTCTCTGATGGACCTGAGTGAAAATGTGAGAACAAAATTAACACTCATTGCACGTCTTCCTGCAATGAGCACAGACTGCATTATTTAGTTTGCATTTATTCCCATACTTTATGGCAGAAAGCTGGATTTACTTCACTTCATGCAATAAGCCTGTGAATATTCTCATTCATCCAGGTCATAATTATCTCAAGGAAATTGAATCAAACGCAACTGGATTTTTGGTTTTGTCTGTGAAGACGTTTCACCTCTCATCCAAGAGGCTTCATCAGTTCGTGCTTGTTTGACCAGGCTAGACTGCTGGTTTGTTTGACCAGGCTAGACTGCTGGTTTGTTTGACCAGGCTAGCCTGGTCAAACAAGCACGAACTGATGAAGCCTCTTGGATGAGAGGTGAAACGTCTTCACAGACAAAACCAAAAATCCAGTTGCGTTCGATTCAATTTCCTTGAGATACTTCACTTCATACACTTTTACTGGACTTAATCTGTAAAAAAGGCTCATTTCCTTAATACCAGATCAAATCACGTTTTGGCTTATTTCTTTTATATATTTTGTATATTATGCCAGTAGGTTCCTATTATTCTTCACAGTATATGCAGATTAGAAAATGGCTGGATAGATAGAAAGATTATTATGATCCATTACATAGTGCTAATTCAATTTACTTTGTAACTCAACTTTTTTTCCTGGCACATCTGCCTTTATTACATAGTTGTCAGTAGAAACAGAAAGGAAAGATGAAAAAGAGGCAGAGATGCAGCGAAAGTCCCCGGCTGCTGGTTTGAACCGGGGTCTTTGAAGTTACATAAAAACTTCTGTTTACTTTAACTTTTTCCACTGTGTATTGTGTCTTAAAAAAATACCAAATATGGCTCATACTGTATTTCCGTGCTCTCTATTTCTCTCCTACATTTTTCCATTTGGAAAGTTGACAAACCACAATTTCTTCTGAATGAAATCCTCTGGCACTGTTATGCTGTATTTTCCCCAGGCTGATGGCTGAGACGGACGTAGTTCTTTACTGTGACTTTCATGGCCACAACCGTAAAAACAATGTCTTCATGTACGGTTGTAACAACCGAGGCGATGCTGTGCTGAAGCTTCACGAGAGAATCTTTCCACTAATGATGAGCAAGAATGCCAGTAATAAGGTAAAGTTGCTGTTTTTGAAAAACTATTTCAAACGTACAGTATTTTTGTTTAGTAGTTTATGGACCTATTTTAATTAGCTTACAAACCCCTTGTGTACGGGACACCATGCTTATTCAACAGTTACACACAACTCCACTCTTTACAATATGTGGAACACTTTACATATTCGGCATGTTTACAGAGGCAGTCTCTATTCCTTGGTATTCATTCATGCATACTCAACATTTCAATCATCTATATCGCTCTCTTCCTTAGTTCTCCTTTAAGAGTTGTAAGTTCCGGGTGCAGAAGAGCAAAGAGGGAACAGGACGAATCGCCATGTGGAGACTTGGCATCAAAAACAGCTACACAATGGAGGCCACCTTTGGAGGCTCCACTCTGGGTGAGTTTAGTCCTTCCAGATGTGTGTTTTGTGTGTGTACACTTGCATGTGTCTTGTATGAGGATCTGTCATCTGTTTGAATGTTAGGTGACAGGAGAGGAACACATTTTACTACTCGAGACCTGAAGTCCCTCGGCTTTTACTTTTGTGACACCCTGCTGGATTACTGTGACCCAGATCCAACAAAGGTGAGAGATAAAGCAGCGTGTCTGACTACAGTTTATATATAAATGTAGACTCCTTCCATCACTAGAGCTTTATCTCAGTCCAAGAAAAGAAAAAAGTGTATGCCCCAAAATATACCTGGATACTGGTTTTTAAAGCTTGGATTTTGTATATTTAAATGTGAGCATTGTGTGTGTGTGCAGCTGTTTTTTATGTTTCCTCTGTGGTTTTTATTTCAGACCACTTACTGTCTGACAGAGCTGGCAGCGTTGTTGAGAAAGGAGGTCAGAGAGGGGATGGGCAAAGATTTGGGCACTGACTGTAACATCTCTGTGTCTGACCTGGAAACCAGGTGATGTAGTTTATTGTAGATTTGTTATTATTATTTGAAATACACATGCAAGTCTTGCAATATGGGATAGGTATAAAATGTGCTCTCATTCAGCTTGAAAGTAAACATTTCTTGTTTGCTTTCACAGCACCAGTGGTTCAAATAGTTCAGAGTCTGACGGACTCCCAGTTCATTTACTGAACCAGCCACAAACTGCCCATCCAGAGGTATACTGACATCAATCTACCCTCCCATGGAATAGTGTTTGAGTGCTTTATTTTCTTTGTACGGTTAATATCGCATTTGGATCAAATCATCCTGGGCTCATTTGTGAAGTTATGAATCATGTCTTCTCTTGTATCAGTTTACCAAATGCTCCTGCTCTCCTCCACAGCAAACTCCAGTGAAGAAGAAAAAGAAACGTTTGAGGAGTCATAAAGAGAGGAACAGGCTGCGACCAGAGACGGTGAAGAATAACACACAGCCTAAAGTCCTGCAAAGCAGCATCAAGAATATTGTAAGAGGCTAAATGACCCATTAATTAGTTCACAGTTTAATTACTGACTTTAATCAAGACTGATTAGTGAATGGTCTTTGCAGGAGTCCAACCTGCCCCATGAGAACACAGTTAAAGAAAGCATCCAGAAGAGGCCTGTTGGAAAATACAGGAAAAAATGGCAGGTATGAATCAGAGACAGTGTGAATAAGTTTACAAGACAAGGCCACTCAGACAAAGAAAGACAGAGAAGATTTCCTGAGCTGTTCCTATGAATATTTCTTTGTGAAGGTAAATGGCCTGATAAGAAAAGCTGTGATCCCTCCTCCCACCACTCATCCTGGGGAGGTCAGTCAGGTGACTCTGTGGCAGGGCTGCGAGCCTGTCAAGGTAAAGATGACCCGGATTGAATTTTCTCACAAAATCACATCATCCTCACCAACTGTCACACTGGCACATTATTGGTCACACACTCACATACTCACTTCATGTTTTATTGATGTGATGAGAAACTACTACTTGTGATACATAAAGGCAACAGAACACAGTCTGCGATTTTGACTTGGTTTTTGGGATATTTTCCATGGGATGTTTCCTGTGTTTTAGGACGACTGTCTGGAAAGCATGAAAGCTGCGTGCCGGCATCGCAGGGCAAAAGCATGTCCACATCTCGGCCCATACACAGCTGTGACATCTCACACAGGTAACGTTTATTTTGGAGGCTCAGCCTTTCTAAAAACTGTCCTCACACCCTCAGTGTCTAATACACCACTACCATCAATTCAGTACCATATTTTGCAGGTTATGGTTAATCATGTTGCCCTTTTGACTTCCAAATATGAAGATTCATGAAATATATTTAAAATGTTTCATTGTCCTATACATAGATAGGTACAGGCAGGTATTTTGAAGCATCAATGCATTGGGAAAGCTCTTGTGCTTGGTTTGCTTTCACAGATGACCCAGGGATGGATGCAGGACAGTGGAGATGCTCCTCTCAGCTGCTGCACCTGAGTGCTCTCCTTCCGCCTTCACCGAATTTCATGCATTCCCACCAGCAACAGCATCTCTGCCCCCGACAATCCTTCGTCTCCTATAAAGTCTACAGAGGTTTGTCCTCATTCATAGTGGTTCCAGATGGATCTGAATTCATTTTAAAAGAAAGTTTCATCATCTCTCAGTCAATTCCATCCTGCCTCGTCTCCCTCTTTCAGGGCTGCCACCTTCCCTTACAGTGCCCCACAGGTAAACCTCACATGGACACTGTATCCTTGTCAACAGACGTTCAGAGTCACTAAGTGCTATATCTCTTCTTTGTTAGGTCTCCCTCCATGTACGTCAAGATGGTTCCTGAGATTGTTCCAACAAAGCGTTTGCTGTCAAGCTTCACCTCTGACAAGTTCAACGGCCGGCATATTTTTAGAGACAGAAACTCTTTACGGGTCTCAGATCGTTACCTTGTGCCTGAGAATTCATCCACCGCACACACAGACACAACCAAGACCAAACGGCAGAGTATGGAACAGGAAGAAGATTCATCACAAGGTTTCATATGCACACATTATACATTATACTGATATATGAAAGTGAAAGATAATTATGAAATTATTTTTGTGGCTATATCGTTGCATGAGAAAGGTTTCTTTCTTTTGGACACCTTTCACTGCTAACCTCACCTCTTCCTCTATCACCTGATCTTGTCATTTATTCAGGGGGTTTGTCACTGTTGAGATGTATACCACTTGGAGAGCAGAACCAGAGAGATCTCACCCCTGACACCCCCCTGAGAGAAACTGAATCACGCACCAGTTTTTTTGTGCCTGTACTGAGGGGCACAGACCTAAGAGGAAAAAGGTAAATTAACTTTTGATCCTCTTGAGCACTCTCTTTTCATCTGTCATTCTCTGTCTCTGTTAAAATGCTCAGGTTGCCATGTCAGTTCAAAGATTGGGACCTTTGTACAGTGATAAAGACATGCCTTGTGCATTTTACCTCATTGTTGCAGTCTTTTAATGGTCTTCTGTGCTCCCTATCCTTTTTCAATTTCCTCAGACTATGCAAAGAGACTATGGGGGACAAAAGGCACATGGGTGTTTTATCCCCTGTGTCAAAGCCTTCAGGCCTCATGAAGATGGAACTTCCACGTCCACACAGCAACACCCTCGCTAGGCTTCAGGCAAAGGACATTGGGCACTATCGCTCTGGAAGAGAGAGCCACAGAAGTACGGCTCCACAAGAGGCAATGGTCACAAGATCATCACAGTCTGCCCCACTGTAGGGCACAATATTTATAATCTGGGAACTACAGATTGATTTTATTCTCTCTACTCTCTGGCCAGTAATGTGAACCTCTTCTGATGGATGAAGAGGAATATGATCTTTGCTAGAACTTCCAACAGGTGTGTTATATATATATATATATATATATATATGTAACACACCTGTTGGATATATATATGCTAGAGTAAAATGACTGTTTATCACCTCATTCACACAGATGTCATGATGAGATTCAAACTTGTGGTATGGATAGAGGTGAAACCCTCTAATAATAGTCAAATGGCAATCTTTGTTTGATGTTTAATGATATGTCCCCTTTAAATTTTGATAAAAACTGAGTTTTGCATTATGTTAATGACCATGCTAATCTATTTTCTGCAGAGCTGATATTGGTATGGACAACATTTACTGATGACAAACCTCAAATTCTCCGAGTACATGACACAAAGTCTATGAAGCATTACATTAGCTGTCTGATAAATTATACACAGGCTGCGTGTTATAAGATTTAATTTATTTCAACACTGTAAAAACAACAATACAATCCCATGGAATATAATGTGAATAAAATACAAAAATAAATACATTTAAACGTTTTTCTCTTTAATAATCATTGAAGGGAGGAAATATCCCATGTACTACATGAAATACAAAAAGTGACACATCATTTTTGTTGTCAGCCTCTGATCTGAGGTCAGGACATGTCCTGGTGTGTCCAGATGTGACGGGGATGTCAGAGCTTCAGAATTCAGTCAAACTGCCGGAGGTGAAATTGGCTTTCTGTGTGTCTGACCATGTCCCGGAGCGCCACAAAACCAGAGAGGGCCTGCATCATCGGAATGACAACATTAAATAAAAACATTAAATTACATCAATGACAATCACCAAATGATAAAATCTACACACAACAGCGTAACATATTTATGCACAGTGTATTGCAGTGCTTGGAAAATAAATGGTAGAACTAAAACAATCTGTTTTTAAGAGGAATGTTATCGTACCTGTGTGAGTATGAATATGGCGAGAACTATGTGAACACCCCTCTCCAGGGGCTGTATGAGAATGGCTTCGTTGAAGAGCTGAAACAGGATTAATGGAAACTGCAGCAGGATGCTCAGCAGCCAAAATCCAGCCAACTCCGGGACCTTCCACAAACACAAACATTGCAGGAATTACAATCTCTGCCTGGAGTTAATGTCCGGCTCTTGTCTCACAGTTTTGTGTGTGTTGTGTGAGCGATGCACCACCTTTTCTTGCAGGTTCCCAGCATAACCGAGAAAGAGTCTAATGGCCTCGATCAGCGTCATCAGGATGAGAACAGTGACAAGGGTGAACTTGTAGTAGTCTGGCAAGGCAGGATACTGGTAGAAACCACAGTTACAACAATGCAGTTAAATGAACTGAATTTAATTCAGTGTGATTTAGAGCTGCAACGATTAGGCGATTAATCGATTAGTTGTCAACTATTAAATTAATCGCCAACTATTTTGATAATCGATTCATCGTTTTGAGTCATTTTTTAAGAAAAAGTGTCCAAATTCTCTGATTTCTGCTTCTCAAATGTGAATATTTTCTGGTTTCTTTAGTCCTCTATGACAGTAAACCGAATATCTTTGGGTTGTGGACGAAACAAGACATTTGAGGACGTCACCTTGGGCTTTTGGGAAACAGTGATCAACATTTTTCACCATTTTCTGACATTTTATGGACCAAACAACTAATCGATTAATCAAGAAAATGATCGACAGATTAATCGTTAATGAAAATAATCATTAGTTGCAGTCCTAATGTGATTCATTCAAATAGGATTGAAATAATCTCACTTGCTGTCCAGGTCTAAACCCTACAATTAAAATGAATGCCTGTAAAAATACAACTCTCAGCTCTCAACTCTCAATACAACCTTTCATGATCATTTGATGGCTTTGCTGCTTACTTTAATATAAATATCACAGCTTTTCTTTGGTAACTGATACTTTTCTCTGGCTTGTACCATGTCTTGAATTTTAAGGTTACTCCCAAAGTCATACATATTTTAAAAAATGGTGAAATGACTTGTCTTTGTTGTTCAAACAGAAGTGAACTTGTGCTTGAGCTGACTTACATTAGAGTCAGCCACAATGGTCATGCAGTCTGACAATGTGAAGTCTGTTGAGGACCAAATCTGTCTTAAATTTAGTGTGGGAATTGAATTATTTCCTTCCTGTATACACTTTTACCATAATTATAGAATTTAAGAGAATTTAACATTACCAGTACTTCACACATCCCTTCTTCATTCAGTCACTTTCTCTCTTTTTGCCTTACCTTGAGGTGCAGCATTACAGTTTCACTGATCCACCACAAGGGGAAGAACCACATGTTAAAGTAGAGAGACATCTGGAGGTGGAGACTGGACAGAACCCTCCTGTCTGAAAACAACAGAATGGATGGTGGATTGGATAAACAACCAAATTTCAGAGACAGCTACTGATAGTTGACACAAACACAGCCCAAATCCAACCTCCTATCGCTGGTTAGCCACGTTAACACCGATGCTAACTCGCCCATAACGTTAGCTAGCTGCATTCTGAGTTTACCGTGTGGCAAAAACGTGTCGTTCTCTTTTGTGAGCGTCCGAGTCCGAGTCTGGTCAAACAAAACATTCCGAGAGAAGTCCTCTAAGCGTTTTCTGATCGTCTCCGGCAGCTCCATCGCGTAAAATGCTCCCTGCTAAACACAAACATTACCATACGGGAAAAACACACCGCCTCTTCCTCACTGCACGGATATCGAACGCTGCGGTCGTCTCCTTGGATACCAAAGAAATCTCGCGTTCCGCTCAAATCTCGCATGAAGAGTTCGGAAAGTTGTCTCCTCTGTCGGTTCCTTCGTTTCCTAAATTGTCTCCTCGTTTAGTCCCTTAAACTGCTTAAATACGACACAACGTATCACAAACCAACTTTTTTTTTTCACACCACAATGATTATCTTAAAAAGGGGGGCACACCCCCCTAGTCAGGAAAACTGTTTTTTAAAAACATAATACTAACTATACATAAATACTTTTTTTTAAACTTTACTCTGTGAGCAGTTCTGTCAGATATGATTATTTGTGAAGTAACATTAACTTTGAATTCGATGAAGAGGCAGCACTGTAAGAGATGAAGTCCCTCCCATCTAACAACCAGTTTTGGTTTCAGAGAAAATGAAAGTTAGAGTGCTGTGGTCAAGATGGCAGAGAGCTGTAAGGATCCAGATCCTTTATCCTGCTCCATATGCTTGGATTTACTGAAGAGCCCTGTGACTCTTCACTGTGGTCACAGCTACTGTATGGACTGTGTAAATGGCTACTGGGACCAGGAGAATCGCGGTGGTGTTTACACATGTCCCCAGTGTAGACACCCTTTCACCCACAGACCTGTGCTGAACAAGAACACAGTGCTGGTTCATCTGGCTGGCAAAATGTCAGGGGCAAAACAGCCCACCCCTCCTGAGAAGGATGAAGTCGGCCCGGGGGATGTGGATTGTGATTTCTGCACTGTGAGGAAGCTGAAGGCTGTCAAGTCTTGCCTGGTGTGTCTGGCTTCTTACTGTGCCACTCACCTACAGCCCCACTATGAGTCTGCAGCTTTCAAAAGGCACAAGCTGGTGGAGGTCTCTGCCTCCATGCAAGAGAAGATCTGCTCGAAGCACGACAAGCTGCTCGAAGTCTACTGTCGCACTGATGGTCAGTGCATTTGCCTGCTCTGTGTGATGGATGAGCACAGAGGTCATGACGCTGTCTCGGCTGCATCAGAGAGGAAAGAGAAACAAGTAAGAATATTTATTTTTGCAATTATCAGTCACATTGCTGCAAAACTCAATGCTGAATCCAAATTTCAATTTCCAGGTAGTGCTAGATGGTGTTTTGTACTAATGACTGTGTATACACTACTCACAAAAAGTTAGGGATATTCG
>NTHP01000067.1:442616-460677 GCA_003416845.1 Oplegnathus fasciatus | reverse complement strand
TTGGACATGTGCATTCAAAAGTTTAGAGAAGGTCAATTTAAGTTCACCTGTAAAGGTTATAGTGCATTTTAGGTGCATTCTGAAATTTCATTCGAAAGCCGAATATCCCTAACTTTTTGTGAGTAGTGTATATGTCTGTAAATGTACATGTCTGTCAAGTGTAACACCACACAATTCAACAGCCAACAAAAGGGTGGACAATATTTTTTTATTTTCAGAAACAATTTGGAAAGAAAAAACAAAGATACCAGCAGGGAATACAGGAGAAAGAGAAGCAGCTGCGGCACCTGAGACAGAAAGTGAAAGCACTGCAGGTGAATTGTCTTGCACTTTTTCTTAGCTGACTTAAGTGCATGTAATGTGTCCTGTATCCTTTTCCTTGACATCATTCATAATTTGTTTCTACTGTCAGTATTCTGGAGATGCAGCGGTTGATCAAAATGAGAAGGCCTATGCTGAAATTGTCACGATGGCGGGTAAAAGGCATTGTGCTGTGAGGGAGCTGATCAGAGTTCAGGAGAAGGCCGCGGTGAGCCGAGCCGAGGCGCTCATAGATCGGCTGGAGAGGGAGATCTCCGAGCTGAGGAAGGGAGAGGATGAACTGAAGCAGCTGTCACTCACTGAGGATCACGTTCATTTCCTGCAGGTACACAGACGCACAAATACGTAGATGAGTTAGTGAGCAGAACCACAGTTCATGTTGTGCTTCTCTTTGTACACTTTTCCAGAGCTGCCAGTCCATTTTCGACTGTTCGGAAGTGGACGTGTCCTCTGATTTCAACGTCCCTCTACACACTCCTTTTGACTTTGTGACAAAGGCTATTTCTGATTTGAGAGACAAAATGGAAAACATGGCAAAAGCTATTGCAGAAATATCTGAGACAAGTAAGAAAACACCTTTCTTACTGGATTTATGTGATACTGTGTAAATAGCCAGTTTACCAAATGTTGTCTTGTTTTCTGTTTTTAGTTCAGTCTGATCCTGATCCTAAGACGAGGCAGGAGTTCTCCCTTTGTGAGTCATTATGTTAGCATATTAAATATTTTTGAATCAGCCACAGTGTTTTCCTTCCAATGTACTTGTCTAATTCACTCGTCACACTGAATAATGACTTCTACATTTCAGATTCCTGCCACCTCAGTTTGGATCCCCACACAGCATTTGAAAACCTGTTGCTCACTGAGGGAAACAGCAAAGTAAGCGGGATGAAAAAAGCACAGAGGTATCCATACCACCCAGAGAGATTCACCAAATATGACCAAGTGTTGTGCACTGAAGGTTTATCTGGAGTTTGCTACTGGGAGGTTGAATGGTGTGGGCCCAGGGTCGAGGTCGCTGTGTGCTATAAAGAGGCAGAGCTGGAAGAAAGTGGCTTTGGATACACAGACCAGTCCTGGTGCATTTCCCTTTCAAATTCTGTTTGCAGCTTTTGGCACAGTGAAATCAAAACCAAAATATCCACCCCCTGCTCCTCTACTGTAGGAGTGTATCTGAACCATAAGGCAGGGAGCCTGTCCTTCTACAGCGTGTCCAGTTCTGGTCAAATGATGCTCCTTCACAGAGTTCAGACCACTTTCTCCCAGCCTCTGTACCCTGGGTTCATGGTCTCCAAAGGGGCCTCAGTCAGGATAATGTCACCAAAGTAAAGGGCATCCACTGTCAGGGTGGCTTGAGTTAAATGTCAGTATTGTGTATGCGTTAAACACTAGTGCTAAAAATGCATTCACTCCAAAAGTATTGTCTGTTTATCATTCCTCGTTATACTTAAAGCTTGATTGTATTCTTTAAAATGTTCATTGTTTGCTGAAAATAATAAATGCATAGAAGTGAGTTTTACATGTTATATGTTTCTCATCCTGTAATGGATCCATTTTAACTGTAAAATTGTATTGCTCGTGACTGTTAAAGTGTTAGTAACTAGAATAGTTATTCATAACTAAGAGAAGTCAGACTCCTCTAGCTTAGCCATGTGTTTCCTAATGTTAATAAAAAAATTGTAAAAACATGAATTGTCAGTTAAATGTGTCATTTCATTTTTACATATAGACCTAATGGTACAAACATGGCATCATATAAAATAGAGGTATTGTACATTGTCTTGGCTTGGTTACTTTATAATTGTATAACAGTTAAATTTCCTGGTGTTTGAGTAAGTTAATAAAGATAAAATATATCTGTTTTGTCAATTCAAGTAATTGTTTATGGCTAAATTTGTATAGGCCACTTGAAGCGTACTAGCTGTACTACGAGCAAATAAATACAGTCATGAGGAAGTTATAGAGATTTAAAGCAGATACTGATGTTTTGTGATTATATCATTTTATTCGTTGGATAGTCAGAGTGTATCAGCGTGCTGTGCTGTCTACCACATTTTCTCTTTTGCTGCTATCACCACCTAATGGCGACAAAGAAAGACATTTTCAAACCCTATACACTGGGGGTTAAAGAAGTTCTGTAAATTCATTCTTTTAATTGAGCAATGTGCCGACCCAAAACAAAATGTGCTTACATACTGTTACACTTGCAATAATAGATTTTCTTCTTGGCTGCTTGCTGTTAACACAAAAGTTACACAGTTAATGTGATAGCAAACAGTTGCCTATTTACAGCAGACAAGGAGCAACATTAGCATTCAGTTGGAGTCGTGTCTCTGGCCACCTGATGAATAAAAGTCAATATTCACTTTCCTTTTAGCTCTGATTTTGGTCTCAACCAACTCCTGAGGGAAATATCTGGCTGTTTAGCTGCTAAATGCTCCACTATGTTCACCAGCTAAACGTTAACTATATCTGTTTGGTGCTGGGCAGGTAGCACACAGTTTATCAAACCTTTTTTGCTGAGAACAGCTGTGAGACTGAGCTAAAACAGTAAAGCTGCAGGCCGCTGAACCAAAACAATAAGCTGACAGACGTGAAAATGCTCTGTAGAGTTGAGGGCGACTGCATTTTCCATGGATTCATCACTATGAATGACCTCATTGCTGTACACATAGATCCATTGTTAATATGAAAATATTGATTAGAGCAGCTTTAGGCATTTTTAAAAGTAAATACAGTGGTTACAGCGCAGGCCACATGACCGCAACAGGTCATGTGGCAGGTCACACACACCCCCCCCACTGTTTCCTGTCTGCCACTTCACCGCACTGTCCATTAAAGGCAAAAAAGCCCCCCCAAAAATAATCTAAAAGTAAACACTGTACTCCAATGTGAGATTAAATAGTCTCAACTAAAGTTGAGTACTGTGAATTTGAATCCCCCACTTGTTGCAGTTAATGTTTGACCCTGATTATGTGGTTATGTAGCCTATGTATGTTTTCCACTGACACTCACACAAACCAGTCAGCACAGTCAATATTGTGCGAGTGAGAACAAGCTGCCAACAAGCCACTCCTCCTTCAGAGGAAATGAAAGTAACTCTGTCAGTCTGAGCGGAAGAAAATGGCCAACAGTCAGGATCTGTTCGACTGCTCCATCTGTTTACAGTTACTGGAGGACCCGGTGACGACCGCCTGTGGACACAGTTACTGTATAAAATGCATAAATACCTTCTGGGACACAAATAATAACGGAGGAGGAAACTACAGCTGCCCTCAGTGCAGGCAGACTTACTCCACGAGGCCTGCTCTGAAGAGGAACACACTTCTGGCTGACCTGTTGGAGGAACACAGAGGGACAACCAGTCAAAGTGATGACACCTTTGCTGCACCTGGTGATGTGCAGTGTGACGCTTGCACAGGGAGAAAAAGAAAAGCTTCCATGTTTTGTCTCGTGTGTTTGGCCTCTTACTGCGAGACTCATCTGAAGCCTCACTTTGACGTGCCACCATTAAAGAAACACAATCTGATTCAAGCCTCTGCGAGGATCAAAGAAAGCATCTGCAACTGTCATGACAGACTTCTGGAGATTTACTGCCGCACTGATCAGCAGTTCATTTGCCTGTTGTGTGTGATGGATGAGCACAAAGGCCACGACACTGTGGCAGTTGCAGTAGAAAAGTGTGAGATGCAGGTAATTCAGTTCAGCCCCACGCTGAAGTCGTTTGTCGCCCGCACTTTTAATGTCATTGAGGTTGTGAAAAGCTCCTGGATTTGTGTTTCAACAGAGACAACTGGAGCAGAGTAAACAGGACATTGCAGACAGAGTGCTGAATTCAGAGAGGAAAATGGCTGAGCTGAAGAGGGCTGCAGACTCTATAAGAGTGAGTGTCATCCACAAACATGAGTATCCTTTTTCCTTTATCCATCAATAAATGTCTAAATAATGTGCCTTGCTAGATGTCCCAGAAAAGAGGAAGGGGATGTGGGTGTACACACTTCCCTTCTCTCTGCGGCCATAAAGTGTTTGACAACAGAGTAACACAGTGCCGAAAACATTCAACCTCAGACACACTGAACATAACACTGACGATGTAAATGGATGCTTCATGTTTTATGTGACTGGTGTATCTAGCAAGGGCAATTTATGAGTCTGTAGATGTGTTATGCTAAATAAATGGTAGAAAATGTCTTTATTTGAGGGGAAGAAAACCAGGCTTGGTACAGGAAGAGTGTAAACAGACTCCAGCAGGAAAATGTAAATGGGTGGAGTAATCTTGACAAGTGATTCCCAACCTCTTCTGGCTTGTGACCTCTTAAAGCACAAAGCAATAGTTAAAGTCTAAAAACAATCATTCGACATTTTGGAGAAGTACCACTCTTTCATGTCTTTCTGTTAAATACGAAGCTACAACCAGCGGCCTATTAGCTTAGCTTAGCATAAAGACTGAGACCAGAGGGAACCAGCTAACCTGGCTCTGTCCAAAGGTAACCAAATCTGTGAAATTGACCCATTGTGGTTCTACTGGGGGTCATTGTGCGAGACGCTTTCTTGACTGGTGAGTCTAGACGTCACCGTCAGGTTGCCAGGCAACCAGTGGAGACACCAGGCAAAGGCTCCATGCTAAGCTAAGCTAATCTTCATATTTATCGCACAGACGTGAGAGTGGTATCGATCTAATTACCTTAACTCCAGGCAAGAAAGCAAATAAATGTACATCCCAAACTGTTGAACTATTCCGTTAAAATTGAATTATATTTGCTTCCTCCAGTTGCATGTGTCTACGGGTTGAGAGCAGTTCAACCAAAAAATAATTCTTCCTTATGAGATTGTTTTACTTGATGGGGTAAACATTAAAAAAGCAATGTGAATGATGAAAATTATATTATGAAAAATCAATGTAATTTTGTTCAATATATTTATTTTTCCTGATTTCCGAGTTGATTAACTTGTAACCACTAAGATCTATCTTGCGACCCCTTGGGAAAGTCCAGTCCCCCAGGTTGGGAACCACTGACTTAGACCACTATCACAGAGTATAAAAAAAGTTGAATTTCAAGTGTTTGACATGTTTTAAAACTTGCAAAAAACATAAACCTCTAAAAAATCCAGTTGCTTGTCACACAAATCCAGTTACTGGTCACGTTGCTGTATGCTATACAGCAACATGTGACCATTGTAAATATGCTGTAATTCAAAATGTCATCAGTCATAACAGGACAAATAGTGCATGTTTCCTACAAGGATGCTGCATGGGAGGCGTCTGACGACTTCGAGCGACTGTGTGCGGAACACATCCGTTTATACGTCCGCTCTTTGGAGAGGAAGTGCTATGAGATGAGAGAGAAAGTTGGAGAAGCTGAGAAAGCTGGAGTGGACTGGACCAACAGTCGTCTTGGGCAGCTGCAGCGCGAAGTGTTGGAGCTGAGGCAGAGAGAGGGTGAACTCGACCAGCTTTCACTAACAGAGGACCCCATTCAGTTTTTTAAGGTAGTGTCATCTTTGAGCGTCTTTGGAAGAGTATGCCATTTTGTATCTAAATTTTGCTGCTAAATTTAAAAATGTTTGCTTTTTTTCAGTCACACAATGTATTTGTTTGCCCTGTGCAGGGTTTCCAGGCCCTGGGTGACCTCCCTGTACTCACAAACTCGCATGAAAGACTTGACGTACTGACAGAGTTTGTCACTTCACAGATAGACAAACTGAAAAACACGTGCAACAAAGAAAAGAAGGAAATATACAGTCATTCTGAAGGAGATTTGTGTAAGTGTGACCAGTTTGGATCACTGAACCTTATCATTAGTCTGGTCTGGTCAGTATATTTCCTGTTATTCTAATGATTCTTTTCATCACAGTGTCAACAATGCCAAGGCTACCTGAGGAAATTACATCAAGGACATACCTTTTGACCAAATATAAGAGTAAGCATGATGTTAATTCACTTTACATAACTGTCAGCACAAACATACATGAAAGCTTCGCCAGCTAAATGAGTGTTTCATCTTTCCCCGCAGACTCCGAAGTGGAGGTGGATCCCAACACAGTAGCTGCATGTCTTTGCTTGTCAGATAGAAACCGAGAGATATCGTGGGGCGACAGGGACCAGGCTCATCCTGATCACCCTGACAGATTCACCTTCTATCACCAGGCTCTGTGCAAAAAGGGCCTTAAGGGCAGCCACTACTGGGAGGTGGAGTGGGACGGTGGCATTGTTGATTTGGCCGTGTCGTACAAGGGCATTGAAAGAAAGGGTTCAGGGAAAGATTGCTGCTTTGGCCATAATAATCTCTCCTGGAAATTAACCTGCTCTTCGTCTGGCTGCACGTTTTGGCACAATAATCTTCACAAAGGCCAAATTCCTCCGGCTCTCTCCCGCAGAGTCAGCGTGTACCTTGATTACGAAGCAGGAACGCTGGGCTTCTACAGTGTTTCTGACCCTCACAGCTTGATATTGCTGCACCAAATCCAGACCACCTTCACTGACCCTCTCTGTCCTGGGTTTTCTGTTGATTTAGGTTCAACACTGAAAATATGCAACATCTAAGCCACATAACATACATTAACATTAACATTAACAAATGTTAACTGCAGGTCTGCCTGCCATTTATGATTGTCATTCTTTAATTCTTTATGCTGTATAATGGAATAATCTTCATTCAAGCCTAAAGTTGATCACATCAGAGTGCATCTTCAAAGTGGCCTTAAAAAGATGATTTCTCAGTAACTTGTAGCCTGATTTATATTTTGAAGAGAACATGTAGGCGGTGCCACTCCACCATTGTATGTATGTTTTGTTTTGTGTCATGGTTTCATGTTTTTGTTGTGTCATTTGTTGGAGGACCACAATGGAAATAAGCCTTTTAGTCTTTATTGTTTTTTAATCTTCAATGATTGCAACTACTGCCATGCTTTTTCTGTATTTTTAATTATCAAAAAATACAATCAAGCAGACGGACTTTGCCTTAGTTTAATAGATTCAAATAAAGGACCATGCTTTGCTAATGATGTGTCTATTGTTTATTTGATTTAATGTGCTATTATTTACATTATGAGTTAAATTTGATTTGCAAGTGTATCTCAGAATAATTCACTCATATACAGCCCATGCACACAAAAGTAAAATAACGGTCCAAAGCTTTGGTGACATACGGTAAGGGACGTGTTTGATTATAAGCACAAATTATGTTATTATATTATGACTGTAAAAACAACACACATACATATGTGTGTACATATGTACATTCCTTGTATTTCATTTATACATTTAGTTCAGCCCACAATTCCCCAAGTTACAGAAGTTGACATAGAAATATGCAGCGCCAGCGCTGCTAACAGTGGAACTAATAATGAAGACAGTCATAAAATAGATTCAATGGAGGCGTTTGTGTAGGAGCGATCCACAGTGTCGTAGAACCGCAGACAGGCCTTGTAATGCAGCAGCTTCTCAGTCAGAGGGCTGTTGGTCAGTGCTTTACCCTGCACACTCAGGTCTATGTACCTGGATAACATCAGGATAACAAGAAAACACACTTAGAGCCATGATACACAACTTTTTAAGGCTATAAAGAGGATACATCTGTCAAAAATTACTGTGTGACTGTTCATTTATCCATAGTTTCTTATATCCAACTATGTGGTTTTTGCTTAAATTTGCCTTGCTTTTCCACAGCTGTTGAAAAGCACCTATAATTGGCTGTAATGGGCCTAAACATAGGTCAGTGTTCATCGTGCACAATTAATAATCTAATTGTAACCTGTATTCCACCACATAGTCCAGGTATTTATATTTCGAGGTAATACTGTACCTGTAAGATACACTCCAAAACACAAGGGTATTTATAGCCATCAGTGTGGCCAGGAGGAAGAAGAATCTCTCCAGATTCCCATCATGCAGTGTGTTTGGGTAGAAGTTACCTGTAAACGAGCATCGCTGTGGTCATATCGGCATCAGTGGTATCTTATTCCAAAAATCATTCATCAGAAACAATGCAATACAGTATTTGTATTCATTTTACCTCCAGAGAGAAAGTACACCAGCTGGATGATGAAGGCTCCAAGAAAACAGCCCCCTCCGTAGGATAGAGTGAGGAAGTGCAGGGAGATCCCTCTGATGTGGCTAGGGGTCAGCTGGAAGGATATGAGGGAACCTGCCAGAGAGGAAATGACAGCAGAAATGTTTGATCATCTCCCCTGCTGCATATTTGTGACACACAGGGCAGCTGCATCTCTGACCGGGGAAACCTGCATCAAATGAAATGATGGAGGCGTTTAGTCTGTCACTCACATGCAGGGGTGACGAGAGCCTCTGCGAGACCAAGTAGGATGTACTGAGGAGCCAGCTGGAAACAGGGCATGGAGGACACTTGCAGAACTTTTCCAGACAGAGTCTGCTCCACGAAAGGGTAAGCCTTCCTCTGCAGCTCAGACAAACCTGCCACCAGGACTGACAGAGTGGCACACACATGGCCCAGAGCTGGAAGGGGAGGATGGACAGGGAGGGGTGATGAGAGAGGGGGCTGCAGAGTAATCACGGGAGGAAAGAGGGAGGATGAGAGAGGCAGAGGAGCAAGAGAGAGACATAGGGACGTTTAGGTGAAGGCATTAAAATGATTTGTGCATTTGTGGGGGTGTGCATGTGTGCACATAGAAACACTCACTGATGACTTTTGCAGGTGCCAGAGGAGTTTTTTCCATGGAGAGGTAGCAAGTCGTCACAAACTCGATCAGTGGGGCTAAAAGCAGCAGAGGTAGGATGCTGATCACATTCATGGCGCCGATGGGCAACAGGAGGTTGTTCAGGTGGAGGTTGGAGTTCATCGTCTGTATGTAGTAACCTGAGGGAATCTGTAGGAAACATATTCTTAACATTGAAATGATCCTTTTTCATGCCTTATAATAAAAACCCATTATACTCCCAGTGACCTGCCTGTGTGACGCAGGCTCTGTACAGCAGCTGAAGCCCGTAAAGAGGGAAGAGCTTGGCCAGGACTTTGACGTTCTCCACATGTGTTTCGCTGTAACGGCCACCATTGTTCTCCTTGGCCCGGTCCAGCCAAGATGCTACATCTCCACTCAGGTGGCGATAGTGGAGGCAGCACATCCTGAGAGAGTTTAGGAAAACTCCCAGTGTGGTCAATAATGAGCCACCTATGACAGACACAAGAAGGAACAGATTGAAGTCTTCATTTGTGTGGTTCCTTACAAGTTTATGTTTATGTGGTGTGTCTGAATACCTTACCTTTCTTGGGTTTATAGGTGAGTTTGTTCCGCATCATGTGTATGGCGATTAGAGCCAGCAGCACAGAGGTGAAGGGGATAAGGAAGCCCAAATTTTTGGCCACGGACTGCTGGATGTAAGCAATACCCAGAAACACCACAGTGGAATTCAGGTTGACCAACCAGTAGAACCTAAACATGAATAAAACAAATGGAAGTCATTCATTTCATGAGCACACTGACTGCAGATGTCACAGAATAACATAATTTTTTTACAGTGCTAGTGGCGTAGCTCTAGGGATGGTAATTTGGTCGGTCGGTCCAGACTAAAATATCTATTCCTATTATATCTATCTAATCAACAATTGTTAAATGAATTACCAAGACATTTTGCACAGGTATTCATGGTCCCCAGAAGATAAATCCTATGGACTTTGGTGATTGCTCTGACTTTTCCTGTAGTACAGCCATGAGGTTGGCATTTTTGTCTTTTAGTGAAATATCTCAACAGGTTTGAATGGATTACCATGACACTTTGGTACAAACATTCTTGTGCCCTTAAGGATGAATTGTAATAGCTTTGGTGATCCCCAGACTTTTCATCTTGCACCAGGTCATTTTTATTTGTCAAATTAAATACCTGCACAACTGACATGACATGATGACATTCATCAGTCTCAGCTGTACTTTTCTTTGTTTGGTGCTAATTAGCAAATGTTAGCATGCTAACACATTAAATTAAGATAGTGTAAACATTATACCTAGTAAACATGCTGATGTTGTACTGTGCCTTAGTACAGCCTCACAGGGCCGCGAGCATGGCTGTAAACACTTGAAATTTTGAACAAACACAGGAACTGCAAGGCTAAATTAACTGGATTATGTTCCCAGAGAATAACATCAAATGATTTTGGCAACCCTCGGAATCTTTGTCTAACACCATAGTCAAGTCAAATTTCACCATGAGCGACTCTTTGGGCTATTACCTTGTGTATGGATAACCAATCGGATTTACATGACATTTGCTGTTGTGGCCTCCTACCTTTCCTGTAGCACCACAGTCTTGCCAGAAATCCCAGTGGTATGCAATACAGATATAAAACTCTAATGGGTAGATTGCTTTGAAATTAACCAAGCATATTCATACTCTCCATAGGATGAACCAGCACTGTCTTAATGCCACAACACTATAAAGAAGATATCTCATGATCTAATATTTTGAGGATATGTGCAGAGCATATTTGTGTACATTTAAGGGGATAACTTACTTTGATTTTAATAACCCATGACCTTAAATCCTACCACCCAAGCCCCACTTGTGGGGCATTAGAGTTCTTGTTTATTTCCAAAATCTACATGCAGAATAACTGCATTGTAAAGCACTTCCTTAGGAAGACTTAAATGATGATGAAACTGATCATAGTCGATATCAATGGACTGTTTGGCGTCCGATTATTGGTTAATAAAGGGAATGACTGTACTCAGGTGGCAACACCACCCACCAGTTGAAGAAGGACAGGAGCTGGTGTTGATTGTAGCCCTGCAGGCTATAGGCTCCCATGGGACAGAGGATGGCCCGGATGCCGCCGATGCCCAGTGCAGCAGCCAGGAGACCGGTGTAGAACAAGATCTGCTGCTCCCGAGGCTCCAGCTGGTGCGTCATGTGATGAGTGTCAATGTAGAAATCTTCAAACGGGAAAGCCACCACGGGCAGCATGGCTGTGCCTAGAAAGTACGATGACAGGTGAAGGTCATGCAGTGGCAGCTAGATTTCAAACAAGAGTGTGACTTCAGGGAAGCAGAGCCATGACTAAGCACCTACTGTAGACAGAACTACTAATGCTCCTGAAATGAGCTCACACTAAAGGTAAAGATTCATAATGTCTAATAAGTCAGATGATTGATGATCCTTGTTCATTTCACATATTCAGATAGATATCTTGTCTTTTACTGGCAGATTTCACCCCCTCAGTACATTTGTAGATAACAATATTACAGTAAGAATGACTAAAAGTACAATTACAGAACAATTTGAACTACTTATTTCTTGGCTTTGAAAAATAATCAGAAGTTGAATCAAGGAAAAGTGAGACAAAACATAAAAACTGAGATATTTATTTTACAAAACCCATCTTGTCCTACCGAAGAAATGAAGGAAAGCACACACGTAGAGCACCTTGGTCCTTCCCAAGCAGGTTTCTGCAAACCACCCGACCAGAACAGGGGTCAGGGTGCTGGCTCCTACAAAGCACAGGTTGACTGTTGCAGCCAGGTAGTTATCATAGCCCAGCTTCACCGTGCAGAAGAGAATCATGTTGCATACAATCCCAAAGAAAGTGAATCTTTCACACAGCTCCACAAGCAGTACACAGATGATAACTTGGAGCTTCTTGCGGGACTTCCTTGGCGGTCCCTGGTCTGGATGAGGGGTCCGGGAAAGTCGACACAGTTGGCTTCTGCCCTCTGGCAGTGTCTGAAGGTCCCCTTTCACCATACCACCTTGCCAGCGAGCCGGCTGCTGGGCTGCTTGGTTGTGTGGATGCAATCAGTAATGTCTCTCTGAATGAGAGCTCCTGCCCTTCAAGGATAGGACCAGCAGAGGCCGGAGCAGGAATCCTTCACTTTAGTGTGACTGGAGCTGGACTGGAGGCACGTAGGATCAGACACACCTACTGCATTCTGCACGTGCTGGTGGCTGATTATCCTTCGTGGCATGGTCTTACTCAGAACTGTGGACGCCTCACAGGGATCTGACACATCATGCAAAATTGAATCCAGGAGGAGTGATGGATGGGAGCGATGTAGAGAGCATCCCAGAAATATTTCAATAATTACCAACCAGATACAGACGTGTGGTTGTTGTTTGTTTCATTAACAACTTATACAGAGCAGTGGTGGAAACTAAGTACATTTACTCAAGTACTGTACTGAAGTTAGTAATCCATGTTATGCTGTTTTGTACTTCTACTCCATCACATTTCAGAGGCAAATGTTGTACTTTTTACTCCACTACATTTATTTGATAACTTAAGTTACTAGTTACTTTGCAGATTCAAATTATTAATGCAAAATATAATCAACAAATAAATTATGATGTATTTTTATACATTAAGCTACCCGGCAGTATACTTATAAAGTAGTTAAAATTAGCCCCAGCTTTACCAGCTGCAACATCAAAATGACTGTTTCAGTATTAATTCAACAATAATTATAATCCATTATAATACATATTATTCTGAAAAGGTCCATTCTGCATAATGAGTACTTTTACTTTTAGTACTTTAAGTACATTTGATGCTAATACTCCTGAACTTTTACATTACAAAAATTCTGAATGCAGGGCTTTTACTTGTAACTGAGTATTTCTACACTGTATTGCTACTTTTACTTAAGTAAAAGATCCGAGTACTTCTTCCGTCACTGATACAGAGTTACTGTAATCTAGCTGTACACTGTTGGCACTTGAAACTCAGTAATTGTTTGCAATGAACAGAGTCATAGACTGAATTTTAATCTACAACTCAAGAACACACAGTTACCTAAGCAGTGGGCTTTAGCAATAAAACACATGAAACAAGACAAAAAATGAATTTAGTGACGCAGGTAATTACAAACGCTCACAAAATGCCACATCTCTTTGTGAGAGCAGCCCTTCAGCGTACATGCTCATTTTGGCTCGCCTGATGGTAATTAGACTGATGATGTTAAGTGGGAGTGAGACAGAGTGCATGGACGGGTTAACTTCAGCTGGGTCAGATAGACAACAACAGCCTGTACAGCAGGCGGTAAACTGATTGTCTGAAGCACTGTGAAAAAGCACCGAACAGAATAACACTGGAATAAAATAGTGCCTTTTCACAAAACCTCAGGAAAATATGACCAGTTATAAAACATATTATCTAAATTGTTTCATTCATTTCACATTTTTCACTCAGAAATGTTTTGTGTGAAAATATCTATCACCAAAATAAGATCAAATAAATCATTTGAAGGCATAGGTATTGTAACACCTGTAACCCCTAAATAAGTAAAGCTGGATCCTCTTTAAATATTCTTATTTGTTTCTTTCATGAGGAGACATGGACTACAGCTTCTTTTGCATTTTACAGGATAGTATGTAAAGAGGCATGAGTGGCCTTGCTAATGAATTGTAACAAGATTGTTTTATGTAGGCTTAAATATTCTTTTCAGATGTTTAAAAGGTGTACATTGGAGTAGAAGGTCAATGAAATCATTCCTAATTGGAGGTACAATTGTAATCAATCTGAAAATCAAACTTTATTGTAATGGCCTCCAACAACATAACTGGGCTTATTTCGAGATAAGCAAGTCATTATTTTGAGAAAGTTTCTCATTATTTTTAGATACTAACTCATTATTTTGAGATACTAACTCATTATTTTGAGATAGTTTCTCATTATTTTGAGATACTAACTCATTATTTTGAGATAGTTTCTCATTATTTTGAGATACTAACTCATTACTTTGAGATATTTACTCATTATTTTGAGATACTAACTCATTATTTTGAGATACTAACTCATTATTTTGAGATACTAACCCTTTATTTTGAGATAGTTTCTCATTATAATGACTTACAGGATCTTTTTTTTCATCACACTGGCGGAAGTGGGCTTCCATACCACTTAGATGTAGTTAGTACCTACAAACCCTCAAACACTCAAAACTCTGTGGAGTGTTTAAAGCGTCGAGCATCACCATGGTTACAGATACAGCGTCCAGTTGAGCGTGGGGGCGTGGTGTATCATGGGAAAAAAAGTTGTTTGTAAATCAGTTGCAGCGTTGCTAAAAGAGACGACCACTACAGCGAGACTTTTCTTCAAATATACGCACAAAGGTAGGTTATTAAATGTTCGCAGTTCTTTCAGAGTTAGCTAGAGACACTGCACACATACACTGTGGAGGTAGCTAGGTTAATACTTAGCATTAAACGTCCGGAGCACGTTAGATAATTAAAGCTAAGTTAGCTAACCAACGCTAGCTGTTAGCTACCTTTGTGCTAACGTTAGCCCCACTTTGCTAACCATGAAAACAAGCTGTTAACATGAGCATTAAACATCAGCTAGTTCGCTGTGTTTCAATATTGTGCCTCACTGAAAAGTTGCGTAGGTTCATTTAACATTAGTTAACAGACAAAACTCACACATAACTCATGTGTGGTTGTGTTTTTCGAAGCTGACGTCGGCTCGTAATGTACGGAGGAAGGATGCCGAACTGTCCTGCCTCTGCGTCCAAGGGCTTCAGCTCGACCCCTGTCAAAACTAGCCAGGGGAAAGACTTCCAGACATCCAAGGGCTTGGACGACGGCGTCCTATCAGACGACGAAGACACGTTTTCTCTGCTTTCTCCCATCTATCATGACAGTTTTGACAGTGATGAAGACCTGGAGCCCAGCCCGGCTCAGCAGAGCGACAACTCCAGACTCAGCGTTTCACCAGTCCGGTACTGCTGATTTATGTCAAGCTTAAAATACTTTCTGAACCGAGTCAAAGACCACAGACTACATGACTCAGACAGACAAAATCTAAGTACAATATGTATAATTGTAGATCTGCTTTTTGTTATAGGTGTGAGCTACCAAAAACACCTTCAGAGCAGATGTTGCGTGCAGCTGTGGAGCCTACAGGCTCACCTACTCTCAGTGCATGGGAAATGTGGCTGGTGAACAAAGCCAAAGAAGACCGTCTCAGACTGG
Source organism: Oplegnathus fasciatus (assembly GCA_003416845.1). NCBI lineage: Eukaryota > Metazoa > Chordata > Actinopteri > Centrarchiformes > Oplegnathidae > Oplegnathus > Oplegnathus fasciatus. The sequence continues at coordinate 445,427 of NTHP01000067.1, read as the reverse complement.
AAAAGAAAGCAGAAGAGGCAAGCCACAGTTTACGTCACTGTATAACTATAGTAGTGTTTACTCTCCTTTGCTTTTCGTGTCTTTCCATAAAGCTAGTTTTCCCTTTATTTCCAAATTATTCTTACTCGCCAACATACTCTCTTATAGCATCCTGTCTGAATCTCTGAGTAGAACATTTTATGTCCCTTTGAATTAGGAGCAGTCACTGAAGGAAAAAAAAGAACAACAAGAAAGGGAGCGGGAACAGAAAAAGATTGTCATGGAAGAGAAGATCCAAGAATGGCTGAAAATGAAAAGAGAACAGGTAGACAACTGCTACTTTAAAGTCAGTAACACCACACAAAGCACCATAGTAGACTGACCATGATTTGTCAGAATTGTGTTTAATTACACAGTAATGGCACACTATCCAGTGCTGACATGTCTGTTATTTGTTTTCTTCTTGCAATCCCAGGAGAAGCACGAGATACTTGTAAAACAGAGCAAAGAGGAGGAGGAGATACAGAGGCAGCAGGAAAAACAGAGGGAGATTGAACAGAAAGCTCAGCAAAAATACAAAGACTGGCTGCAGAAGAAGAACCAAGAAAAAATAGAAATGGAAAAGAAGGAAAAAGTAATGCAGATCTTTAGAAGTCATTCTGCTGTTCATGAAAAGATTTTAAAGTTAAATGTTAAATTATTATTGACAAGTAGAAATGGACATATTCTGACGGATCCTTTTCTCTTGGCAGGAGGAAGCTGCCCTGAAGGGGGAGCAGGAGAAAGAGCGCCGCAAGAGGGCAGACGAGACGTTTAAGGAATGGCTGGCAAAAGCCAATGAAAAAAGCAGAGCTAGTCCCAGATCACCTTGCTACCCAACAAGTAAGGTCATTTCAATCATCTGGGAATTATTAACTATGCTTTATCGTTTTTTTGATTAATTTACACAGTACAGTTGATAACATCTATTTATGTTTTTTTCATGCAATTTGTTATCCAGGAACAGTAGCAGTATAACTCTTTTTATGTTGGTTTCAGACTACATCAACCGTGATTGTAGCTTGTTAGTTACATTTACCTTGCTGATACTTGTTATGTATCAGTATTGTATTGGTTTGATTTCTTCCAGCTCCCTACGACAAGTCCTACCCGTCTCCCGGCTTCTACAATCCGATCCCCTGGAAGCCGATTCACGTCCCTCCTCCAGAAACATCACTGAACAAAACATCTGTCAAGAAACCTCAGAAACAACGAAAATGCCAACAAAGCCCTGGCACCACTTTTAGACTGAGAAACTCTGCGAGTGCTGCACAGTTGCTGCAGAGGAGATGACACAGCAGACTGACGTCTATGACTGATACGGTAGCTTAGTTACGGCTCAAATGGGATTTCATCACGACTCATCCACACCACCACAGCTCCTGAACAGAGACTCTGAATCACAAGTATTTCTGTTCTCTAATATGGCAGTGGTGATTAAGACATGCTACCATACCTATATTGTGGTTTGTTATATTTTGTTGTACACTGGAGTGATTTTGTAATAATGCACTAGTTCAAATGAGTAAGGAGGTATGAATGTTTGGAAATGCTTGGGATTTAGAATTTTTACATGATTTTACAAAGATGTTTATAATTAGATCTGATACTTAAGTCAGCTTTCATACCATAACAATGTCTAGCATACATGTTGTCATGGCTAGACATTTAAAAGCCTGGAGCCTACTTTGTGTTATCCTGTAAATTGAATCAATTTGCTATTTGGATAAAAGAGGCATAATCAAAGTTCTTTTCCCCTCTCGTCCTTTTCTTATTTGTGCCATCACTAAGGGGTCAACAGAACCGTATTTCATTGTATTAAATAAGACATCAACCACACACAACCACACAACAGAAAAGAAGGTGGTTGGTGGTCACAGCCAAAGATAGACCCAGCTTGGTCAAGTGCCCCTCACGCTCACACATTGTTCTGTGTCCAGCTGTGCCTTGTTCTTCTGTGGGCTGAGATGACGACAGAAACAAGTGAGGGGGTGGAGAGAGGGAGAGAGAGAGACTGATTCAGATTCAGAGCAGTGTGCTCATTCTGTGTTAACATCTCACTGTGATATCAATGTATGCAGCCTGAGGTAAAAAGATTTCAATTACACTTTATGTTCCATTAAGATGTCTTTTATATGCATCCTTTCAACGTGTGTTGTGCTTTGTTCTTGCTTATTCTGTGCTTAACCCCTTTCTGTTGTTGTCTGCTGTGGAATGTGTTACTTGACAGTAGTCAGCGAGGGGGCGAATAATGTGGGGCATTTTTAAATGTACAAAAAGAAAACCCTTCTGGGGTCCAAAGGACGGCTGTTAAGACAAAGACATCAAGTGTTTACATTCTGTCAGGAGTAGTTAAACTGCAGGAGTGGTTTAAGCTGTTTGCTCAGGGGTGTTTGCACACTGAGCCTTGTTAGCAAAACCTGTCTACATGAAGACATAAAGTTGTGTTCAAAGTCAGCCTCCAGCACTCTGGCTCTCTGGGCACCTCCAACTTGGTAAAATGGTAAGCCTTAACCAGTTAGTTATAAAACCAACTAGAGCTCAATATGTTGAATCTATCCAACAATATCACATCTACATATTTATGTCAGAGCCAGTACTTTTGGTAATGTGTGATGTTTCATGTAATAAGAGTTTTGTTTCTGCCTCCTCCAGGTGTCCTGTTACTGAGCCTGAATAGAAAATCCATATCCCAAGATGCAGTGGTGCAGGTGGGCTGGTAGCTGGAGATCACACCTACCAAGACAGGTAGGAGGCGTGTCTATAAGTGTCCCAGAATGAAAAGGGGGGGGG
>NTHP01000067.1:403608-442608 GCA_003416845.1 Oplegnathus fasciatus | reverse complement strand
GGGGGGGGGAGTAGTTGGGGGAGTAGTTGTAGAGGGCAGAGAGAGTGACAGTCTAAAGGGCAGAACTACAGACTACACTTGTGTTTAAGACTTCGAGAATGTGGCGGATAGTGTAACGTAGACGTGGAAACAAATACAGGATGAAGAAACACAACTTCTGGATGCTGACTTTTACTTGTTGTCCTGGAAAAAAGGAATTTGAATCTACTATGGGATAATTATGTTGATTTTGGAGTTGTTTGCAGAGTAGAGCCTGTGAATGAGGTAAAAAGTGACAGAAGAAACAAGCTGTTGGGATGAAAGCTGGATTTAAAAGTGAGATTATTTATAATTTTTTGATTTTTTATCTCTGACTGGGACAACTTTACCTGTGGATCACACATATACAGCTGGAACCACATGAACTGTTATACTGCAGCTGATAAGCTAATTTACCCTTTTTTCTGACAAGGATGTGACTGCTGTTTGTTGTTGACACAACTCGGAAGGAACCAGTTCTGTTGCATAGAGGCACAGAGGTCTTGGATGTAGTTTTTCAGCCTCAGTGTGTTTTGTGTGTGTATGTATATTCCTCCCTTCACCATGCAGTCTGCAGGGCCGGAGATCGAGGACTCTTTCGACTTTCTTTTTAAAATCGTTCTGGTCGGGGACTCTGACGTGGGGAAGACCTGTGTGGTCCAGAGCTTCAAGTCTGGCGTATTCATGGAGAAGCAGCAAAACACCATCGGGGTCGACTTCACTGTCCGTACCCTGGAGATCGACGGCAAGAAGGTGAAGGTATGTGACGTGCACTTTCTTTTTATCATATCAACTCAGGTTTTATGAGACATATTCCTAGACCACAGCTTGTAATGAACAATCATTTCCACATACATTAGGGATCATTTCATTTTATTATGTGTCTATTTTTATATATTAACAAATGTGAGATGTGTCTGTGTACTTGCTGTTGTCTTAAAGTAAATAATTCCTTTGCTTGTTTCACTTAATCTGTTTTCTTTACTTTAGAGAAAAGGAGTGGCTAATGACGTCATCTTTGTGTTAGCTTTCTGGGTGTTTTAATTTGTTAACTTCATCGACGTCTTGTTATGCTAATTAGTTCAGGCTCTGCACACACAAGCATTGTTCAGAAAGTACTGATCACTTTCACAGCATGTCTAAATAACTTGAACAGAATGTTTTGGAGATGCTTAATCTCAACATGTCTTGTAACCACTGAAGTCATGTTGGATTGATTTGTGTTTTGTGTTGTTATTGCAGATGCAGGTGTGGGACACGGCAGGACAGGAGCGTTTCCGCACCATAACTCAGAGCTACTACCGCAGTGCCCACGGGGCCATGGTGGCCTACGACATCACACGCCGCACCACATTTGAATCTGTTTCCCACTGGATCAGGGAGGTGGAGCAGTACGGAGCTGCCAGCGTGGTACTGATCCTCATTGGTAGGTGGAATGAAAACATATGAACATATTCCGAGACTGTAGGACAGAATACATGCTTGTTAGAAGCGTGTCCTGTGTAGGGCTGCAACTAACGATTATTTTCATTATCAATTAATCTGTTGATCATTTTCTCGATTAATCGATTAGTTGTTTGGTCCATAAAATTTCAGAAAATGGTGAAAAATGTTGATCACTGTTTCCCAAAGTCCAAAGTGACGTCCTCAAATGTCTTGTTCTGTCCACAACCCAAAGATACTCAGTTTACTGTCATAGAGGATTAAAGAAACCAGAAAATGTTCACATTTGAGAAGCTGAAATCAGAGAATTTGGACACTTTTTCTTAAAAAATGACTAAAAACAATGAATCGGTTATCAAAATAGTTGGTGATTAATTTAATGGTTGACAACTGATCGATTAATCAACTAATCGTTGCAACTCTAGTCCTGTGCAGTCGTAGCTGGTAGTTTATTGGCTATAGTGACAGTAAATATACCAGAGACCAGCCTCACACCCATTTGTTATCTTATATTTGTGTTTATTTTCCTCCTAAACACAAATGTGGATATATTTTTAGAGCCAAAGCGAATAGTCCATTAATTGTCAACAGAAAACTAATCTGCAACTATTTTGATAATCTATCAACTGTTTTAAGTTATTTATCATCCAATAAGTCCAATCATTCTCTGGTTCCAGCTTCTCCAGAGTGAAGATTTGCTGCTTTTCTGTTTTATATCTTTGTAAACTGAATATCTTTGTGTTATAGACTGTTGGTTGTAGACTGAGTGTCAGATCATGATAATAGAGATTGTGCTTTTGGTGATTTGTCCCTTTAATAGTGTTGACCTGTGTTACCTGCCAGGTGCTATACAGATGTCTGCTCCACTTTTGTTTTCAACACTTCCTGTCCTGTTCATCGCTGCAGGTAATAAGTCAGACCTGCACACTCAGAGGCAGGTGTTGTTCGAGGATGCGTGCACTCTGGCAGAAAACAACGGTGTGCTGGCTGCTCTGGAAACCTCCGCCAAGGAGGCCCAGAACGTGGAGGCGGCCTTCACCCTCATGGCCCGGGAGCTGCTGGCACGCAACGGCATGACCATCACAGACGAGGCCTCACAAGACTCGCCATACTTCATGTTGAGCAACAGCTCCCACCCAGTCCATGGTACTGCGTCCTCAGATAAAAAGTGTGGGTGCTGAGAGGACTGAAGCCGGGACGTATTCCTTAAGACTTGTTTGAAAAATGGTGGCAGCCTGAATGCTCAATGTGTGGAAGAAAGGTTATTAACAGAGGCTTAGTTTTAGGAGAAACTACACCTGTTGCATTGTGTGTGTGAATAGAAGTTTTGTACATATTTTGACTTTTAATATTTATACAGTTAGTAGAACCAGTACCATAGGTTTTAAATGGCGGTTGCTAAGGACTCCAGCGTAACAAACCACACCTCTGCTGGAGGACTCTGTGCTAAGACTGTGCGACACAATACAGAATGTTTCCACATGACAATTTTTCTGTCCTTCATCCTCTTTAATTGTTCTTTCATACAGCATGGCTTTTACAGTACATTACCGGACATCCATAGTTTCAACCTGCAAATCATACATTGTTACACCTGTCAGTTACAAATATAACGAACCAGCACTTTATGAAATTTTCACTTGTGATGCAACTGTAATTAAATTTGTCCTCCCACAAAGTCTTTATAGTGCAGACATTCACATTAACCATTCCTAACATTTTTATAACTATAGCCACTTGACAGAAAAATAGCACCTTTTTTTCATTTCTGTGAAAACTCTGGTACTTTGTTTAATTCCGACACTTTCACAAAATAGTACTAAAAAAAAAAATAAAATGACCGTACTGTTGATTGAGGCTAAAATCCAAACTGATGAGGTACTAAACTGAAAACTGGCAATATAATCTCGTCAGTATTAGTGGTTACGCATTCACCCTAACTTCAAAATAAATCAAGCTGAAATATGAGAACAGTAAAAACAAAACAGCAGAACTGGTCTAGTTAAGACCGAAAAGGGGCGGGAGGGGGTACATTTTGGAAAGGCGAGATGACCCAGTTAGGTAGTGAGTGTTGTGCAAAGAATAAAATCCTTAAAATCTTTATCTGGACAGCATGTTTGTGGTGTCACAGATGAACCAGCAGATGCGTCTTTATAGAGCGCTCTGGATCAATCTGAACGCTGTCCAGCTTGAGGTGTAACTATGTTTGAGCTCTCGTCGTCCATGAACTTACAGATACTGTATAAAAATCTGAGTGTAGTAAAAAAGTATGCATCTCAACACCTAGACGTGCGTTCTTAGCGATCCATGTGCATTAAAAACAGAGAAAGCAAAGGCAAGAAAGGTCTCGACTATAGAGTAGGTAGGGCTGTTAGAAACAGGGATGTGTGTGTTGTTCATGAAAAATACAAAAGCTGCAGCAGTCTGTGACACACTACCATGCACGGCCGACTTAAAATGTGTGTGACCTTATATTTAGTGTAAAACTGCATATTGTTGCTTTTTGCAGCTGATTCTATGGCACTTAAAATCTCTAAGAACTAGCTAAAGTAACAGCAACATCTCCCCTGTCATAATCAGGAACATAGATTAGAAAACAAAGCTTCTGCTACTACCAGTTTAGGGCCGTTAAAGAGTTTAGTTGGACGTCTGTGAGATGAAGCCGGAGTTTGAGAGCCTTGAGCCACTCATCCTACTCCAGAGGCCAGCCTTCCTGCTCAAACACCAGCTCCACCGCCTCCTTTACATCCTGCACCACGAAGGACGGCTGCGTGAGGCTGGGGTCAAAGCGGAAGTCCCTGTGACCGTGGAAGATCTGCTGCTTGGTGACGGTGTGCGTTGGGTCTGAGGGCAGCTCCTGCTGGTCCCTGCTGTACACTCCCGTGCACACCAGGATGGAGCTGCACCCCTCGGGGAGGTCCTCCTCTGCCCCGTACGCACTTGATGCTCCGCCTAGTTCTGCCGACGTCATTTTAGGGGCGTCATCAACGGTTTCTGCCAAGGGATCCACACCTCCTCCGCTACTCTTAGCCTGCATGTGTGCCTTGGCGTGCAGAGAAGCCTGGAGGTAGCGGTCGTAGAGGTTGGCGCCGTATATGTCAGCCATGGGGTTATCACTGTAAAAAGAGATGGAGCTTTTACTTCAAATCCAAGTGTTTGTGTTGGACAAAAGGATAAAGAGCATGATTCTTAGGTGTCAAATGTGGGTGTAAAGTCACTCACCCTATAGCATACAGCCTCTTCACAGGTGTGCTCCAGCCAAGTCTCTCAGCCTGCTGTCTAATTAGCAGCTCAGCGTAGTTGTAAGTCACCACGCTGGGTTTGCCGATCAGAGCCTCGTACTTCAGGTCATAGCCTGTGACCTTCTTGTACAGGCTCTCTAAGCACACCAGGAACATACCGTGACCAAACCTAAGAGACGGGGACATTTGGTATAACAACACCGTAGTGAAAACCTTATTTTACATTCTAATGTGAGTATTTTTTTGACACACATGTACTGTACCTGGGATTCTTCGCCTCTGCCATCCACAGCAGGTCCATGTTACAGGCCAGGACCGGGATGTGAGGGTACTGCATCGAACCCCAGGCATTGTCTGGGTTCCCGTTTGTCTGGAGCACGTCGACGATGAGCGCGAGGTTGGTCTCCCATCTGATTGGCTCGCCAAATAAGATGACAGCTGCAGGAACAAACAGGTGAAAAATAATTAGATCACAAAATATTTGTTGAGTGTTACACTTACAGCTGCAACATTGACTGTGTGCGGAAACATACCATCTATTGGCCGTAAGCCTTTGGTGGGTGGAATCTGTAAGATATTATACACAATTAGTAAGATGTCTAACTCACCCATAACTGAACATAAACTAGCTTCAATATTAATAGTACTTACACTGTCTTTGGGTCTTCTGTTGTGATCTACGACATCTAGAAGAGGATATGCCTCTCTGAGCATATCTATAGTGACAACATCCTGAAAGCCCAGGCTGAAGTTCGGTAGGTTAAAGTCACAAAACACATATGAAGGAAATGATAGATAACCACCTGCTTGCAATCTTGCAACTGTGTTGAGGTATAAACTACTATATTTCTTTATATATTAGGAAGGTATTAACCACAGAGTTATTCTGAGACTTGTTGAAAGAAAGTAAGAATAAATCCTAGGCTTCAAATATTGAGTTGAATCAATGACAAACCCCACATGAGAAAAAGAAAAAAAAACCACCGATCCCTCATAACAAAAAAGCAAGAAATGTGTGAAAGGGCCTCGCTGAGACAGTCAGGCAGCAAAGGGAACAAAGGGTACAAAGATTAAATACTGATAACAAAGTGGAACATGCACAAAAATACACTGAATAAACAGAACGCGCACACTTTAAGGTCAACATCCAGAGGGAGTGCAGAAACCAGAGTTCCTGATTTAAGACAGGATACTTGTGGGCGACCTCCTCCACAGGACCCTGTCCCGACACCAGCACGCGCATTTTGTGGAACTGGGTAAACATTCGTAAAGGACTGTGGGACAGCATCACCTGGTCTGGAGACACCTGAGATAAAGGGGAGTGCAGAGAAAAAGATTGACGTGAGAGAAAAAAAACAAGACAAAGCAAGCTGAGGACAGTTGATTTAAGAAGGCGTTCAGCTTACCTCCACCTCAAGCAGATGTGACAGATGCTCAGCTTTGGTCTGCCTCATGCAGTTCCCAGCGTTGGTGACAAACACCACAGGCACCTTGTATTTCCCATCGCGGTCCACCAGGTTCCTGAAGCACTGCTTGGCTGCAGGGATCGGGGTCCTGCCCCGCACCAGCACCCCATCGATGTCGAAGAGGAGCCCGAAGGAGTTGGGGCCCTGAGGAGGGAGCTGAGCCAGAGAGAGGGGGCATGTGCAGTGTGAAAACATGGGGTTGTTCATTAACTCGCTGTGATACTACAGGCTGAGCACTCATCATGATCACTTCAGAAACAGGGAACTGGGTGAGACTTTGTTCCCACACTATATAAATTAGATATACTGGAGAAGACAACTCCCTGATGAGAGGACTGGATGAATGAGATGGTAACAGACTGTGGTTGTAAATGTGTGGTGCACCACTCACCACAGTAACCATCAGTTACTGTGTGTTCAATGTGTTTCTTTCCTACATGTCTGTCCCCTTTAACACTGACATGGGAAATAAATAGAAGTACAGTCACCTCCATCTTAATTTAAATAGTTTGAATAAAACATCCACTTACATGGCTGTAATTTCGTGAGGTCGAAGACGAGGTGTTTACTTGCTTTGCTGCTCCCTCACAGCCTGATTTCAGCAGCTGCCAACCAGTTTTCAAAGTCCTTATTCTCTGCATTTCTCCAGGCACTTGTGTGTGTTAAAAGCCGGCGAGTAAACAAGGTACAAAACAACAATAAAAGACCGAGGCTGAGCTAGCTTTAGCTGAGCTAACGGTGGCTGTCCACTTAGCAAACCTGACGACTGGAGAAGTGGGCCATTGTGTCTCAAACAGTGAGAGTCAACACTCAACTCTGCGATCTCCCTTCATGCTGTCAGTGGAGCTGCCATCGTTCAGCACACGCAGCAGCGCAGCAACCTCTCATGACACTGTGTGGGCATGCGCAGAGCCACAAAAACGAGACAAAGCTTCCTGGTACAAGACTACGTCACAAGTTAGCCACCGGAAACAATGATAGGACTTTCTGCAGAAATGAAACTCACTAATCTCCCTTTGTAACTTTACATTTACCGTAACTTTCGATATTATACACATGATTTTACACTTTCTGTTTTGATGTCATAATACAGCATATTCTCAATGTAAAGTAATCTTGTAAAGTCAAATTAATTTTATTGAAAATGTTGTGATTTTATGAGATTCATAAATGCTGTTTTTTCTAAGATTGTTTTCCCTTTTCCTTGGTGATTTTATATCTTTAATAAACTCTTTAAAAATGTTGTAACACTTGTTTTTATAAAATTTTAACTACCTTTATTTAATTCATTTACTTAATTTATGTTTTTACTTGTTTTCTCCTTTATTGTCTCTGTCCTTTCTATTTTATATTTCTTTTATATGTTTGTTTTATTACTTCTTTTATATTCATATTATATTTGACATGTAGAGCCAAGAGTCTTCACTTCTTAACACACCTAATGCCAGTCTCAAGTGAAGTTATTTAAAGATACAATCTCGAAGATTTTCATTTCAATAAACATCTGTTAGGTCACTATCTAGCTGAATAATGCAACACAATGGCGATTGAGCTTATGGCACTGATGAAAGCCCTTGCACTTATTACGACCCAGGTGTCGGGAGCGACTTTCCCATAAAAACCACAAGCGGTGCACAGTTAGGCTTTTAACAAGGCTTTTAATGCAACAGACTCGCTCCTGTGTGTGAAGCGGCGTACTGTTTTTTCCGGTCTCTGCTAACGTTGTGAGTAAATGGTTATTATGGCCAAACAAACAAAGAAAAGATCGATGACAACAGATGATGAAACTTGGGAAGTGAGGTCCAAAAACACACGTGCAATTACTGATTATCGCCATAGGACAATGAAATGAAATCTTTGAGATTATAACTTTAAATTCCATAAACATGACTTTTAGAGGAGGTTTGTTCATATCTTTTCACAGAATAATGGCAGCTAATAAATAAGAGAGAAACACCTTAATTTATGAAGAAAACAAATTCAGTTATTACTTGTAGTTACCATGGTATAATGCTGTAATTGGTGCAGTAATTACCAAGTAGTTACTAGTTAATTTCAGCTGTAGTTAGTATTAACATACTGAAGATGATGAAAAGGGTATATTGGTGGGACTCCCAAGATTGGTCTTTTTCACTAAAGACATTTTGACTCTCCTTTGTTGCATCTGTTCGAGAGGAACAACTAACACCTTTATCATTCTGACCGACCTTTTTTAACAGAAGACATCTGAATTCATTCATTGATTTAAAACCATTGTAGCAAAACATCTTTATTAGTCCGAAGTACAAAATAGAAATAACATTCACTCTAAGTTTCAGTAATAAACACAGTAGCACAAACATACACGAATGGTATAAACCTCACAAGGAACCGCTCCTCAGCTAAATCTCAGCTCATTTTCCAGTCCATAGATCTTAGCCTTCAGCGCCATCAGCTCACCCTGAACCTTCTTTGTCCTGGTGTTGGTCTGACGTACCTCATGCAGAATGGCTAAGTCCTGGTTGGGCCCGATATTGAGAGTAGCCTGAAGCAGTGGGTACATACACAACAGGTTAAACAGTTTGATACCAGCAGCATGGAAGGCTGGAGGCGACAATTGTGAAATGATTTCTCATTTGCGTTTTCTTTCAAGATAATAATTAACTCATGATCTGTTGACATCACATATTTATTCTGTCATCATAAAAAAAGAGCTTTAATTTTCTCATGACCAAAACAAATTTAAATGAAAAAAAAATAAAATAATAATAATCAAGACATTAGAAGACTATTCATTAAGTCTTTTTACCTTGAGGAGTTGTTTTTCCACATCTTTGAATTTCTGTCTGAGGTGCTTCAGGTCCGTCTTGAAGCCCTCCACCTCCATGGCCCTCCTCTTCTCCAGCGCCTCATAACGCTGGGTCATCAGCTGAAGACGCTTGGCCATTTTGTCTGAACGCTCCTGCGCACAAAAGATTTAGTGAGTCCAAAACATCAGTAACAAGAAACTTGGGGAGCACCATAAAACATATAAAAAAACAATCAGAGGTGTGTATGAGGATTTTACAGACATAAGCATCAGTCCAACCATGGTACCTTAAATATTTCCCTGCCCACATCCCCTTCCTCCCTGATTTGGGCCAGTTCTGTCTCCAGAGTAATACACTGCTCCCTGTACATCTCTGCCAGACGATGGGCCTGCTTCAGATCCTCCTGCATTGCCTGGTGACATAGATTAATTTAAATAAGATAATTAAAAAACTACAGCAACAGAGATTTCTTTAGGCCCACAATTGAAATACATAGCCATATATTTTAGAGTAAAAAAAAAAGAACAAATTCTACCTTCAGCTCCTCCTTGCGTGTTTGCTGTGAGTCTGGCTGAGACCGGGGGAGAACCTGGGCTGTGTTGCTGCTGGGCTGCCACGTTCGGCCCAGCTCTGCACCTGAAGACCCAGCCTTCCTCAGACGGTTGTGGCAGGAGTCAAGCTCCCGGAGCAGCCGGTCCTTCTCCACCATCCAGCTCTTCTCCTGAGCCCGTGTGTTGAACTTTAGCTGCAAGAAATCTCTGGTGCTCTCATACAACAGGTTCTGGGTCCGCTGGAGCCTGAAGTGTCGAATGTGAGAAGAAGGGAGAGTCGGGCTGAAGAATGTATTTATTATCATTCAAAGCTTCATTCAAAAAAGAAGAAAAAAACAAATCCAGATCTTTCACACGTGACCGACATGAAAAGTGGTGTTGAGTAGGTTGTACAGTAGTAGTGAACCACTAAACATGCAGACCCACTTGTCATTCAGAGCTGTGATTCGCTCCTGATCTCTATGCCGTTGTGCCTGTGCCTCCTCTGTTTTAATCCGTCGATCCTCCATCAGAGACTCTGTCTGCTCTTTGGCCAGACGGGTTTGTTCCTCCATCTGAGCCTGCAGAGCCTCCACCTGGAAACACGAGCCACAAAAATAAAAGCTTAGTACATTTGTCCCCAAAATCAAGGAGACAGGAGAAGGGGAGAAAATGTTTCAGTCCCTTACACACATTTCAATAGTAAAAATGAATACTGAGTGGTGAGTGGTAGTACCTGTAGTAACAACGTCTGGTTATCAGTCCTGTATTGTTCCAGGCTCTCTCCATTTACCCCGTCTGCTGATTTTGTTCTTCTACCACTCTCTGCGTAGACAGACATCAAATCAAAATGGGACAGTCTGTCTGGAGAAATTATTCATGCTTTTCTGCAAAGAGCTCACTTCTAAGATCTCACAGGGAACCTTTGCTTTCTGTGTTTGAGTTTCACTAAAACATTACTAGACCAGATACTGTCATTATTCATTATAACAGGTTTGTTTAAATACAATAACAATGTTGATTTCTTGATTGAAGAAGACAACAAACGACAAACAATTATATTCACATCTTTCTTGAATTATTAGACAATTATTATTTAAATATAATAATAATAATAATAATTGCAGAGAAGATATTTGCATAACAATGTTTTCAAACCTTTCCTGGTCGCAGGAGGTCTTAACCTTGTCGGCCTGAGATTGAGATTTTCCTCCAATCCATACTCAGCGTTCCTCTGTGCGATAGTGACCTGAAATATAATCACATATAGCATGTCTTCAAAACATATTCAACCCTGTTGCTTTTCTTTTTTCCTTTTATTGCTGACTGAATTCAGAGTGGAACAAACTCTTATTTTTTGTTAATCACAATCACAAACAAGAAACTTGTAGAGACACCTTGGAGCAGCAGGTGGCGCTACAAGTCGTATGTTTATGTCATATGTGTTTGACAAGCCAAGACGTCTGCTGTGAGAAAGGTCTGTGATGAAGTAAACGTGTACCTTGTGGGGAGGTTCCCGGTGGAAATATGTGATCTCTCCTGCATCAGGACCCACCAGGGCAAGAAGATGCTGGATTTTCTTCCTGTCCTCCAACTCTCTGTACAACAGTGAATAGATGGTTTGGCAGTTTTATGTACAGAAGTGCCAGCGAATAATAATGGCAATACAATACTGAAGACAGACATTAAAGGCCCTGCCCACCCACACAGGTGTACTCCTTTACTCTGGCTGATTAGACCTCTGTCAATCAAGAACAGTCTGTACATGCCTACACAGTCTTGTGAAGAGGTCTTATTGGGTTTAATTAGTCAGACAGCCCAGTAACCTATTACCATCAACATCAAACAGGGATCAAACATGCAGAATAGCAGGGTCATGAATCTGGACCATCTAATGGAAAGCAGCCCTAATAAATGTCATTAATTAATTACACCTGTGTTTTTCCTGCCATCACATGTTAAAATATCTGCTGTGAAAAAGGCTTCTTATGGTTTCATCATCAACCGTGCACCCACCTGATCTTTAGTCGGTCATTTTCTGCATAAAGCCGCAGAGACTGTTCTCTCTCTTGGAAAAGGTAGACCTGCATGTCACTCAGAGCGTTTTGCAGCTCCGCAATCTCTCCCTCACGCTGTCGTACCTCCCACTGTAGCTTATGCTGGGAGGATATCCGGGACGGAGAGAAGACCAGTTAGAAACAGGAGAACAGACTCAGGCGTATCTGAAAAGCAACGTCACATACGACTCCTAGCTGTGTCTCACCTGGTCCTCCGTGATGCCTTTGTACTTCTCCAGCATCTGCAGCAGCTCCTCGTGCTCTCCGTCAAACTGGGCGATCTTCTCCCTGTAGAACTCCAGGAGCTCCCTGGAGGGACGCAGGTACGCCAGCCGCTCATGGATGGGGGGAAGTGGGGAATCAGGTTCTCGACCAGGGGTACGACTTTTGGTTCTGTAGGGGGGGAAACCATATAACCTAACATATAACATTTTACCTAGCCTGTGCATTTCAGAAATGACAATGAATGATTACCCAGGCATTTAAACCCACTTAAGGAGAAAGACTAAATCCATGTGGGATAAGACTGTAACAGTGGGGGACCAGACTGACAGAATAAGTCCAAGCATCATTCAGGGAGATTACAGTTAAAAGCATTACATCCTCCTCACAATGGACACTCTTGGTGCTACAGCAACATTTCTCTGTCTGCGCTCCTGTGTGTTATCTACTAACATGATCTTACCTGTGTGGCGTTGCATCTTTTGTTGGAGATCCCATCCCAGCACAAAACACTGAAAACAAAAAGTGAAAACAATTTGTGGCTGTAGCCTGTTATCAATACAGCAAAAATGGTTTGTTGCTGCAGGTCTCACATTCACATGCTTTCTAAAGGAGGCAACTCAGACAACGCTTTGCAAGTAGAGTAAGGAGCCAGCTATGCAGGAAATATACCTGTTAATGCAGAGATGTCAGCTTGGGGAGACCCTGTGAGAAATCATTATTAGCTAAATACAGAAATATTTACAGCAAAATCTCTGTTCAAGACTGTTAGCATCTTTTATACCCCTTATGGTTGTTACGTGCTCTTGTTTTAGGAATTTTCAGTGTTTCTCACTTTGTTTCACCTTACTAAAATATAACCAATTCAATGATGTGCGGTCTTACATGTAACAAATATCACTGTTAAAGCTGCAGGGAGAAGCAGTAATATTTCTTTCTACACTATTTTTTCATTATTATATGTTATAAAGACGGTGAATAAATGAAAATAATGCAATATAATAATAATTCAAACAACTTTTAGGGTGAGATGTCACATTAATCACGAGGAGGTGTTAGGACATGGGTTATATGGTCTGTACAGGAGAGGTACCAGGGTAAGTTAAATTAGTAAATAAAAATGTAAATTAGTAAAATGTAAATGTTTATTTTGCTACACACACTATGTAACTCCACTGTGTACTTCAGTTACCATGGATTGGGCGCCAGGGGGAGCGGGACGTTTGAAAGTACAGCTGAGTCTATTGAGATTATTCTTAGCTACAAGTAATATACAGTATAAACATTTTTCACATTTTGAACACATATTAAGCTGGAAGACAACTCGACTCAGTTGGACAGACTAAAACTGAACTTCAAGACAAAAACAACCCGTTGCAAAGCAAATATAACTGATAAACTGATGGTGAAACTTCAGATTTAGTGAGAAAAAAGTCAGCACGTAACAGTAAAACAACATAGATATAGTAAACTTATCTCTGGAGTGTATAATAATACATTTTACACACAGTCACAGTCTTTAACCACTCACAGCTCCTGGATCAAACAGCGGCGTTGTTCGTTGCTATCAAGCTTTTGAAACCCGGAAGTTTACGCCTCTTCGTCTTCTTCGTGGGAAACTGGAGGGAAGTTAATGTTATTTCGCCAACTAGCGGCAGGCTAGGCTACTGTGTGAGTGGTCGAGTATCATAAAACAATTAATAAGACAATAAACACATCATTTGTAATGTCAGTTATGTGGCAGCTCGGTTAAGTAGAGTTTTTCGCAATGAAAAGAAGCGTCGACCACGATTAATAACGTTCAGGAGGTAAGTAGAGGCTTTTTCTGGGTTAAAACGCTCCCACTGTTTGTCCAGCGATTTTTATGTTTAAAATGTGTATCTGTGTTACAGATATTTTCTAGCTTAACCAGCTAAGCGTCTAAATAACTAGCGTTAATTGTCTAAATGATGGACAACGCACCAAACTGTCGAAGTTTGGTCAAGTTTGCTAAAAAAAAAAAAAAAAACCCAAAACGTTTATCCTTTCAAAATAAAGGCCCACATTTGAAAAGTGTGGAGAACACCACGAAGTAGACAAAAGTGATATAACACACTGACTTGAAAGTAAGATACGCTATGTTTTTGTAAATGTTAATTCTGGTTATATTCATTACCAAAAACATTTTTGTGTCCTTGTTAATTATTTTGAAAACCAGATGCTCTAATTGTACTACGTCCAGCTTGACGCACTGACTCTGGTCCTGTCAAACTTCACCGACACTGGGGGCTCACGTTAGTCCGCTTGCTGACCCACTGTCTCTCGGCGATGGAGCGGAAAGTTGCTCGGGAATTTCGGCACAAGGTAAGATACAAACATTGTCCTCCTCGGTTATTGATTAAATATCTCCTAGAAAGCTCTTTCTCTACCTGGCTGTCACCTCACCGGCGCAGGTGTCTCTTTCAGTGGGATGTTGCGCAGACACACAGGCCTGGCAGGCCGAGAGCCTCACAAAACAGAAACAACAGCTAAAATCATTCAAGAATTATTTCTAACTAAAGAATACTTTTCTAAGAGCAAATCAAAAATAAGTCAAACATAATTTAGAAATTGTATGGCAGTATCTTCAGGGTTAAAATCTAATTTATCACTATAGAGCCAATGGGAGAAATATTAGACAAAACTATTGTCACTGGATTTTGGATTAATGGTGCTTAAAGGCAGACTTTTTGTGAGTCATGAGCATAATTTGGGCTACAGCGGATCTGCCTAGTGTCCTTTAAAGATTTAAAGTAAGCATCCACAGTGTATTCTAAGCAGCTGTATTGGGGGACACCCTTTCTGTATTTGTCCCGTGGCTGGTACCTGTTCTGGCTCAGGTAAACATCATGCAGATGAGGTCCAGGATAAGATAAATGTTATTTGAATCCATGGCATGTGGCTCCATAAATTAAGCACAAATCATACTATGTTTTGTGGCACATTACAGCCTGAAAAGGTGACTGTGAGTAAAAGATAACAGAGGAAGGGAACATGATATGTTCAGGGCGTTTTCAGCCCCCGAGCATGTAGGGATCATCACACAGCCATCTGTGCTGCACGCAGGCGGGCAGGGTCCCATACTGCAGGCTCTTCATAAAGGGCATCTCAGCATTAGATTATGTAGACCGTGCCAGAGATGAGCAGCTGAGCGGAAGAGATGGGACAATTTACGGGTTTAATTAGAGGCACAATCAGGCTTTGTTTCTTTTCAGGACAGTATCATAGTCAGCGTATCTCTGTTTGGTTGAGAGCGTGTGTAGTTTAACTGATCATTTGCAGAAGAATTTTATCTTTTAAAGGTTTTGTTAATTTAAAAGTGCCCGTTAAAGGTGTTTTGTTTTCTTGGGGTTCACTGTATATACTGCAATCTATGTACATTGTAACAGGACAAAGTTGTGTAGGGTCTTATCCCAGTGCACTTTGTAAAATGGGTGTCTGACTGACCAATAATCTTTTACCTTATTGGTTTATGGGGCCAAAGTCTGCATGTAGCTCATCTGTGTCTCCCTACCCTGAGCCAGAGAAATTTATGACAGTCATAAACACCATGTCACACAAACACCCTCACAGCGACCTCACAGCAGGGTCCACGTAGAGTAGTCCTACATTTACGATTACTATAGTGAGTCATAGGTGATCTACCTATGCTTTAATTCCTACATAAAATGGTACAAGAGTGTCTCAATGTGCATGTGTACATGTGTTTTTCCTCTATGTGTGTGTGTGTGTGTGTGTGTGTGTGTGTGTGTGTGAATGTTGGGTGTGAACGTTCACCTCTTGTTTGTCTCTGAGATGTAAGATGACACTGCTGACCTTCCTCCTGCAGCCTCTCCTCAGCTGTACTGCCATTATTCCCTCCCAGTGGTTTCATGGGTAGGGAAGGGCAGTCCATTACACCTGCTTTAGTCCAAGGAGTCTCACCATCCCCAAAGCTTAGTTTTAACTGTCATTCTGATAAAAAAAAAAAAAAGTGACACGACAGCCTAGTTTGGGACAGATTTAGTTGGAAAAAAAAGAGCGAAATGTGTTATATCAGTGATTGGCCGAAGCGTTTCCTCAAAACCATTCTGCTGCAGCTGAGCCGCCATCAGGTCTGTATTCACACACACACAGACACACACAGGTGGCTCACCCCCTGTGGTGTTGACAGGACCACGGGAGAGAGGAACAGTGTATGTCAGGGGCTGACGTTTTCCTCTGGTTCAGCAGTGAGAAGCAGGATGGCACCAGATGTTTGTCCTTTCTTGCAGGTGGAGTTGCTGATTGAAAATGAAGCCGAGAAGGATTACCTGTATGATGTCCTCCGCATGTATCACCAGTGAGTACCATCTGTCACTGCTCAGTGTGGCTGCAGTGCGTGTGTCTGCGAACAAGTTGCATTTCTTTTTGGTTTTGTCTCTGTCATGCACACAGCAGTACATTCACACACCTATATTCCTATATGAATAAAATGTTACTGAATAGACTGTGTCCTTCAACACTTTGAACCAGAAATGATATAAAGTGTTATTAGTGAAGCCCACGTCTTTAAACATGAGACATTTAGTCATGTTTCTGCATTCAGAAATATAAAAAAAGACAGGCTTATCTAAGATAAAAGGCTACAGTTGTTGCCTCAAGTGTTGCTGTAATTCCTTCTTATTCTGTTAGCTGCAGGTGAAATGATGTCCAAAGGCCTTTTTAACTTCTACTAACTCCTCACCAACTTTTAACATTCTCATGTTTAGTTTTCAACAGAACTTAATCTTGTCCTGCTCATTTCGGATGCACACAGACCTCCAGTTTAAACTGCGTGCTCCATCAGGGTTTCTGATAACAGCCTGGTCTCAGAGGGCTGGGGACAGAGTGGACTGGGGGGCTACAGGTCTAGGTTTCAATTAATCTTTGTACAGAGGCAGAGCTCTGTGGCCCCGCTGGTTAAGCCTCTGATCAGTTTCCACTGTGCTCCGACAAGCCTGGCCAGTTATCCACAAAAGCTCTTTTTATGTTCATCCTCCAAACAGGGCTGAAATGGCACCTATTAATAATTTAAAGAGGAGGCCAGGTGGACAGATTTTATACAGTGGCTTTACTTTGCTGCTTTAATTGCTGTTCTAGTCACCTTTTGTCTTCCTTTTGAATTGTGGAAGAAAGATGATTGGGTTGTTTTTTCCATCAGCATTTAGATGTTGTAGTTATATACTCTTATTTACTGTTGCTTGAAATAGAAATGGAAGATTAAACAAGAACTCCACCGAGTCTGTTTACAGGTCTCATGGAGTAGTCCCTGCATATGGAGAAAAAGTTGCATAAGGCCTTTTGTGGCTCCAGAGGGAGCTGTGTGAAGAATAAAGTTTGATCTTGTTTGAATCTCGTTGGCTGAAGACTTCAAGTTTGAAAATGAAAAATATCTGGAGGTGTTGAGTTAGAAGGAAGTGAGCTTTACCAGACCTCTGTAGCTCACCCCTTTTCTCTACTTGAGGCTATGTTAGCCACTACTGTCACAGACCCGAATCTCCTACCTAGCTGTCGGCGGTCGAGTTGCATTGTGGGCGATGTAGGCGCCAGGAGGAAGATTGTGCAGAATAAAAAAGACTGAAACTGGAAGTTCTGCTGCATCAATTTTCATAATTTTTAAAACTGTCCATCTATGAGACAACCAATCTTAAGTACTCTTTTAAGGGAGGACTTTAAAGATCTTGTGGTTGATAAGATCCTGTGAGGGCCATTATTATTAGTTGTACTTTAGACTAAAGTCAGTATGACATTCGGTATCTCTAAAACTGACCATTCAGCGTTATAAAGTCTGGCTATGTTCATGCTAAAACGATCCAAGTATTGAACATTTCCTCCAGAATTATCTTCTCGTCAGGGTAGAACAGCCTCTGAAACCTTATATCTTTACTTTGCAGTGCTCTTGGGTGGAGGAATCCTTTGACTACAGAAGTCCCATAAATGTAGAATTAATTTACAGAAAAACACTGTTAGATAACAATAAACAAATGAATAAAACGAGCAGAGAATTGGAAAGGGGGGTTGACAAGTGTGCTGTAAGTTTTAGGGTATAATTTCCATTGTTGTTGTATCAGATTTCATTATATTTTCATTTGTTTCAGGTTTTTGTCCAACCCCTGTTAAGTTCACTCTCAATTCTGTTTTAATGTAGCTGATGTAATTTAGAAACGTACATCTTAGTGGCATTTATTGGCTGATATCATTTTAATTTACATATGCTTGTTTTAGCACAACTTCAGTACATATTTCTAATGCAAATCCTGTTTCTTGTATCAAAGTGTACAGTACCATAAATACATGCGTCTTTCGTTATTTTGTATAAACCTATATAAGTCTACAGTTATTCCCCTCTCCTCTCTCAGGTCGATGGATTTGCCAGTGCTGGTGGGGGACCTGAAGCTGGTCATCAACGAACCAAAGCGTTTGCCCCTGTTTGACGCCATCCGGCCTCTCATCCCACTCAAACACCAGGTGGATTACGATCTGCTCACCCCCAAGAGGTCTCGGTGAGTACAGCATAGACTCATGTCCTGGCTCTGGTGTATATCTGGTCTGTATCACATTAGATATGTGCCTACATAATAAAAACAACCTGCAAGGAAGATTTAATTATACCATAATATCCCTGAGCATCCCCATGCTTGTCTGGATTTTGTTTTCTCACATTTCTCACATGCAGGAAGCTCAAAGAGGTGCGTTTGGATCGGACACATCGTGATGGACTGGGTCTGAGTGTCCGAGGAGGGCTGGAGTTTGGCTGTGGTCTCTACATATCACAGATTGTCAAAGACGGTCAGGCTGGGAATGTCGGCCTTCAGGTACGTATGTATGAGTTAACTTTTCCTTTTGTGTTGCTACATATTTTTTATACTTCTAAAACACTAAATGCTGATTTTAGTACCATATAAAGAGATGTTCATATGTAAAATAATTATTTTGTCATTATAGTAGCACTAGTACTAGTTTTGACAACATATACAAATACTATTCAGTGACATAGTATACATGTATATACATACCGTATGTTAGTATATTGTATTTCATTATTGTATTTTTATATATAGCATGCAACTTAATCAGTTTATTTATTAATGTGAAGATTATGCAGGTTACCCATTGTTGTGTCTGTAGGAGTCAGATTGTAATATTTTCTGTAGCCATGTGTCTCTCTGTCAGTGTCATAGATTGTCAGTCATAATACCAGAATCCACTAGGTGGCGTAAAGCACCATGATTTTTAAAGTCTCACAGAGCTTGCAAATCGATGGTCCAGTTTCACCCAGATGGACATTAAATAAAAGAAAAAACTCCTGTCATGAAAGTTCATGTTTAGATCGATGTTTATACAGATGAGACAGAATGGCCGCTTTGCCTCTGTGAATCATTGTGTATTATGACAGACCTGCTTTGTACGCTTTGTAGCTACATCCAAGGTGAGGTCTCCTGTCTAATATCTGGACAAAATCCAGAGAAACACAGTCAGTGTAAAACATGGCAGCTTTACTACTGGTACTTGTAAAAAAATAATTACTTTTACTGAATTATTCTACATTCAAATAAACACTGTAGTATGTAGTAGTATGCATTATTATCTGCTGAAAGTCAGGCTGAGAAAGTTAATTTAATGTATCTCATTAGTTATATTGTGATTGTAACTTTTTGCAGCTACAGAAAAACAATTAAAAAAAGAAAAGGTGAAATGTTACAGTGTTAGTGGTTGCATACCAACAAAAATGTCTTGCCGCAATATGTGCCTGTACTGTATGAAAATAGCATAGTTTCATACTTTCACTAAAAAAGTAAACGCTACTCCAGTTTTTCACAAGAATCTTTAATTAGAATACATACATAATGTAATGTAGTACAATCATTTTAATATTTCAAATATGTACTGTATTATATATTGCATAAACAAACCAAGATGAAGGACAAGGCATGTATTTATTTGTTTATTTAACAGGGACCATAAAAATAAACATGGTTACGCACAGATAAGCAGTGCAACAGATGTAATGTATACAGGGCGTCTAGCTGAAGCTAATTTGTGTGTGGTTAGGCTTTTAAATCCAGGTTAAAACAGCCAAACAAATGAGTTGATTAAACAGAATCAGGATAAAAATAACAGGGCAGATAAAACCAGCTGTGTACATGTGTGTATATATTGTACATGACTGTGTAAACATTGACATACAGGTGTGATAGTGTGTGTGTATGACTTTAAGTATGAGTACAGAATGTAAACACAGATTTGACGAGTGAATCAACAATCCAGTCAAAAGTTGTTCAGCGTTAACGTCTTTGTCTGAACGTCTTTTCCTCGACTGTTTGATAGTAAGTCACTTTAGCCAAGAGCGTCTAAAACATCAAAATGTAAATAGATCACACAGATTCATAGATCATATTGTAGCTGGTGTATTCAGCAGGCAGGGATGTAAATTGTTGGAGTGGCAATAACTTCCTCTGTGATCTGGCTTGGTATATTGAAAGTGAGGGGTGTCATCCATAATATCCCGTCCTGTGTTGATTTACAGGTTGGTGATGAGATTGTGCGCATAAATGGATACTCCATCTCCTCCTGCATCCACGAGGAGGTCATCAGTCTCATCAAGACCAAGAAGATTGTGTCACTCAAAGTCAGGCGTACGTCAAACACAAACTCATTTTTCAACAACAACAGCATGATTGATGTACATGAAACTGAATATTATTTAACATCAGTGGCATTGTTTATTTGATTTAATTTGTTTTTTTCCATCTGTGCAGACGTGGGGATGATCCCAGTGAAAAGGTAAGATAACTGATGTGGTTATATAGTTTCCATTTACTTATTTAGTGTTGCTCTATTGAGTATCTGCTGTTTGAATGGTGAAATGGGGAGTGATGTGCGGAGATGACACTGCATTGCATTTCTCCAGCTCTTCAGATGAACCCCTCAAGTGGCAGTTTGTCGACCAGTTTGTGTCTGAGTCGGGGGTAGGAGACAGATTTACTTTTTTCTTCATGGCGTTTTCGCCCTTTTCAAAAGTTGTATCACATCAGCAGACACTGTGTGGACTTTTCTCTATTTTGTTCTTTCTTTCTGAACTGCCCCCAGGAGAAAAAAAGCAGCATTGCCGGCTTGGCGTCCCTTGGAGGCAAAGAAATCAAGGAGAAGAAGGTTTTCCTCAGCCTTGTGGGTACCAAGGGTATGGGCATCAGCATCTCCAGCGGTCCAACCCACAAACCCGGTATCTACATCAGTAACGTCAAGCCAGGCTCCCTGTCTGCAGAAGTTGGACTTGAGGTGATTTGTTCAAAATGACGAGAACAGCTCTATGAAATTCTGCCTGCTGTGAATTGCATCTATGTCTTATCCCAAAATACAGGTTGGAGACCAGATTGTGGAGGTGAACGGGGTGGATTTCACCAATGCGGACCACACGGAGGTGAATTTTGCTTAATTTAATTATGTGTCCACTTGCAACAATGGTAGCTGGAGAGTTTATCAGCCATTTTTATTATTACACAGATATACAATTTTGTACATTTTATCAAAAGCACCCACAGCACCATGAGGGCATCTGTTTTAACTGTGTTTGTGATGCCAGTAGAAGTTACCACTCATCATGGGCAGTGTTTGTTCTACGCTTAACTCACTGAGCTACAGAACCACAGCCAAATTAATGTTTAGCCAGCCAAAATGGTTTTGCAATAGAAAGAATCCCTCATGGACTGTTGGTTATTTGCCAAAGTGGCTGATGGAGGAAGCAAAGCCTGCTGTATTTACCAGTCTGTGATAATTTCACACCCTGATAAATACACATAAAAAACACTTCAGACAAGCCATGGAGCACTGTTAATGTATTTCCCTTAATTTTATAATATTTAATTTTAATTATTTTTATAATATTTCTTAAAAATGAAGGGCATTATTTGAAGTTTTCTGTTATTATATTCACAGGCTGTGAGAGTCCTGAAGAGCAGCCGGAGTCTGACTATTACTGTTCTGACCGGAGCTGTAAGTACACTTTAACTGCATTATGTGTAATAAACATTTATAATAATTTATAGAACATTCAATTCCATGTTCTCTTTTGTAGCTCAACTTGTATAACTCTTGTGTTTTTTCTTATATAACTCTTGTGAGTATCTTTGAATTAACTCGGAGACACGACACATAACACCACTGAGTTTAAGATGCATAAGGTGGTAGTATTTACATTTAAAGGGATTCCCAGAGATCTCCAAGATTCTGGGATAATAAAAATGTATCTAACCAGTCAAATATGATAAATCATAAAGAAATACATAAAGTAAAGTTATAATCTTGACATAGTGGTGATTGCAGAACAAAATGGTGTATATCAAATGGCTAGAATTGTTGTGTACGTTGTGATTTGGATGATAGAATAATATGTATATAAGGAAAAACCTGGCATACGGATCAAATCTGCTTAATCACCTTTGAAACCACTCATGAGGAAATCTATTTCTCCTAGAAAGTAATAGGGATAATCTGTTATGGCTGTAGGAACACAGACATCTCCTCCTTCTTTGCATTCCTGCACTGCACAGATTAATGTACCATTTTGTTTTGGAGACCTCACATTACCTCCTGCCTGCAGGAGCAACATTTATCATCAGTCAAGTCACTCAGCAGGTTGTTTGCCTCGGGACTCAGTGACGACGACTGTGTAACTGAGACAAGCAGTCCATCTTATTTACTGTTTTCCTTGCTGCCTGTCTAATGCATTTATTTGTGTGTGTGTGTGTGTGTGTGTGTGTGTGTGTGTGTGTGTCTTTATTTTGACACATGCAGTACATCCACCATTATAGGTTATTTAAATTCAAGGCTGCGTTCCAAAACGAGATAGCCACTGTTTATATGTGACAAATTGATTAGTGATATCAAAGCAAACCTGGTAAACTGTAATAAATATTTATCAGACGCCTTGTGCCTCTCTTGCCTCCCATATAGTTATTTTTCTACGTAAACATGAAACCCTGCAACAGTATAGTAATTATAGAAATTGCTCACATGGCTTCAAAAATGTTTCGTGACATCTCTCTCTCCCTGGTCCGGGAGACTGGTTTGGGTTGCCTGCCGGTCTCCAGAGCCAAAAAAGTTTGAGTACCCCTGCTGTACACAATGTATTTCCCTGATTATCGTCTCTGGCTGTTGTCACTCTGTCAGGGCAGCGAGCTGTTTATGACAGACGAGGAGCGACTGGCAGTGGAGGCCCGCAGGGAGCTGGACAGGCAGGAGCTGATGCACCAGAAGAGGGTGGCACTGGAGACCAACAAAATCATTAAAGAGCAGCAGGAGAAGGAGAGGCAGTGAGTGAACTCTCCTCTTCTTAAGAATAACCCTGTCTTTGTTGTGTGGCAGAAGCATGACAGTAATGTCTTATTGTGCCTGTACACCAGACAGATGTTTTAGTGTCTGTGTCGTGATGTCTTGAAGGTATAAATTCTATATTCTTGTAATGGAAGAAGTTGGCTCCATGATAGTTCAAGATTTTGGTCTAATTCAGTAAGATATTGTCGCACAACCCTCAAACCATAGCTCATTACATAATATAAAGAAAAATCCTATTTATGTCAGTGACCATTAACTGTTTTCTTTCATTTTTGACTAGTTACTAGTCACTTGATGTATACACACAGGTTTTAACCCAATTTGAAATTGCATTGATTTGATGACGTAAATAGCATTTGTATTTAAGACTAATGAGCGACTGCAGTGGATATCTCTGGTTGTCACACACATGCAGTAAATGCATGTGAGTGCAGCTTTGTAAGATAAGTAGCTTCACTGCTGGCTGCCCAACAAATTACAGCATCCTCACCCTGAAATTGAGATCTCTAACTGGAAAGAAAACCTGTGAAAAGGCTTGACTGACTAGAAGCAAGTGTTTGTTCTAGGAAAATGTCAGACATTTTGATACAGCTCAACACAAAAAGTGCCCAGTAGCATTTTATCCACTTTCAGGTGGAAGTCTGTCTGTGCAGATCTGTCGGACACAGCTGAACTTTATTTTCCCTCAAAAACAGGTGAACAAAGTGAACCAATAATCGGCTTGGGGAATACCAACATGCGGTTAATCTGAGACTGAAAGTCATCACACAATAGCAAAGGTGTTGACTGACATTACTTTGATGTTTTCCAGAAATCCCTCCGAGCATTTTAGAGGCAGCCTCTGTCAGTCAGTGCCTGTTGTTGTGTTTCCTTTGTGGATCAAACCTCTCCTGTCACCCCGAATTCAAATACCCCAAATGCATTCAGTGCATTGCATGACCTCCTTACTCCACAACACAACAGATAAGCAGAGTACTCTACAAGTTTGAACAAAGATCATTTCCCTGTCAACTAGGCATATGCTCCACGAGCATACATCTACATACATCAGGTACAATGAAAGGAGAGTTTTATTTTGTGTATTTCTACCTTGTGTTTAACAGGAGACAGATGGAGATCTCTCAGAAAACTGCAGAGGAAGAGGAGCGCTATAAGAAAGAGATGGAGAAGTATACAACTCGTTTTGTCCATAAAGTGCCAATTCAATATCGTTTTGAATAGCTTATCTATGAAATATCTTACATGTCTTGTTTTGACGTCCTCTGTAGGATTGAGGCTGCGGAGAGGAAGCACAACAGAGAGTGGCAGGAGGACTGGGGAAGCAAAGACAGGCCCAAGAGCCCTAAGAGCCCCCGCACTCCAAAGAGCCCATCACCTGCCCCACCTGAGTTAAAAAAAGCCTCAACTTCAAAGGCCAAGAGTTCTCGTAAGGACACCTGAAAGAATCTTCGTCCTTAAATGCATGAATCCTCTATTTACTTCTGAACCTGCGTATTTACTTTTCTTCTGAGTTATTAGAAGTAAATCTTGCCTGTATTTCACCTTATTTCCCCTCCTCTCTGCATGCTCTCTCTCTGTCACTTCTGTGTGCTGTGCTGCTTTTTACGGCCTCTCCTCTAAGCTGACGAAGCCAGCTCCTTCACAGAGGAAGACAAGGAGGAAGAGCAGGACGGACAAGTGAGTCTGGAGCCTCAGCTGTCATCGTCGCAGCTGTTGTAGGGGGGTGTGCGTGCAAATCAGCGCTCACACAGACAAGTGCGGGATTTCCTTTGACAACCAGACTGTGACCATTAGAGAAAAAACATTTTCATTATAATTTTCATCACTGAGAATTTTTTTATTGCTAAATGCTGCCAAAAATGACACTGACAACCAAAATCCAGCTGCAGAAAGATGTTTTTTGCATCAGTTAAAATGCAGTTTGCATCATTTGGTTTTCAAGAAGAGTTTCTTTCATCTTTCTTTTCGATTGCTGTGTTGTGGCTCTTTTAGTGTATCATCTTGCTTTTTAAAATGAATATCCTGCTTGGAGTTTGTTGAGACTTTGGGTTTAATTGAACAAACCTGTGAGAGTGACCTGTGCTCATCTCCATCCTTAGCATTTGGCTGGTTTTATCGATATGAGGGGAAACTGCCGTCACTCCGCAAGGTACTGTCAGCTGCCTGAGTTCAGTGTGGTGTGAAAGATTGGGATAACTCCTTTCTGGTTTTTGACCGGTTCTTATGTCATCATGACAAAGTGACGGCTACATATTCAAGATCAGAGCGTTTGTCCTTGGAATTGTGTACAAAATGAAGCTGTTTGCTGGCGTTTTATCAGTCATACACAGTGTGGTGTCACTAGCTATTTATGCATGTCGTGCTGTGTTGGTTTGGAGTGGCAGATTTGTCGGTCCCTTGCTTTTTATATTGGCTGACTGATGACACCTCAGAAAGGAGAAAAGAAGAAGAAAAAGAAGAAAGTGTCCAACACAGACACACTGCAGGAGCAGAGGAAAAACAAGAAGGAGATGGAGTTTGAGCTGAAACTGGCCAAGGAGAAAGAGGAGATGTATGAACGAGAGAAGCAACTGAAGATCAATCGGCTGGTTCAGGAGGTACGAAAAGAGCGGTTTGTGGGGTGGACTTGATCTTAAATACTGAACAAAGTGACGATGTGGATTAAACCATCTGAGGTACTTCATGGCTTTAACATTAACTTGGCTTTTAGGGTGTCAAGTTGTGGTTTTAAATGAATGCAACCATGTTGTATGTTAAAGCTGAGCATGTAAACGTGTGTGTAGGGCTAATTCCTATTGTCTGATGCATGCATGGCTCTGCCTCTGCACCAGGTGTCAGAGACGGAGAGAGAAGACCTCGAGGAGTCGGAGAAAGTGCAGCACTGGGTGGAGCGTCTTTGTCAGACTCGGTTGGAGCAGATCTCCTGTGTGGAGAACGAATCCCCAGAGGTACAGAGTGAGGCCTCCTCTCTCGAAAACCTCTCTGGCGCTCAGATCCCTTCGACAATGTTTTGTCTTTCCATGTAACGTTACACTGTATAAGCCAATTTTTTACTAGCATAGCATTGATAATGATAGCACTGAGGCAACTCCTTCCCGCCATGTTTAGTTGGTGACTGTCTCTGTATGTCTGTCAACATATTTACGCTTAAAACAGGATGTTAGTGAGTGAAATGTTGCAGAGAAAGACAGTTCAGTAGTGCTCAGAAATTGGAAGGGTGGGGAATTCACCACTATGTGTGCCATTTTGTTGCTTACATGATGCATGAGATGGGGCAATAGTGTGTTTAGTTAGAAATTTTTCTTTTCACCTCCTCATACCACTGAAATGTCTTATTTTCCTGCCAGTGAACTCAGTAGGAAAGTACAAGAGAGAAACCAGAGTAGTAAAAGTGTGAATGTTTGAGTATGAGATAAGTACCACAAGAAGACAAACAAATACCCACACACTATTATCGCATTCCCAGTTTTTTATTCTACATGGACATGACAACATTTTGGACACAAAAGGTCTTCCTCAGGTGACAGTAGACCAGTTGTTGTCAAATCGCCATGTTCATGTAGGATAAAAGAAGAATAGGGAACGAGACAATAGTCTGCAGGTAATTTTGTGCATCACTGTTGACCAGCATCTGAGAAGATTTTATGGAGTGTGTTTGCCTCCTGATGATTGCCTGAATTGTTAATTAGGTCAACAGTTTTTCATGTCATTGTGATTTTAAGCTCTCCCCACCACGCTCTCCTGCCTCTGAGCACAAGGTGAAGCGTTTCCCTGGCGGTCTCCACCTGGCCACCACCGATCTGGACGACATTAACCTGGATGAGGTGGATCAGAGCCTGAGGGGCCCTCTGAAGAGACTGGCCCCCACCCAGCCCAGCACTAGCCAGCCTCCCCCTCCCTTGCCTCTCCCTCCACCCTCGCCCAAGCTGAACCCTACAATACCCAACTACTCCCCTCCTTCCTCTCGAGCATCCCCACAGCGGCGGCCTCCTTCTCCACCCAGCGCTAGAAAACCTCCCTCTGCCCCGTCTACCCTGACCAACAAGGGGCGGAGGCCTCACCCGCAGCCTCATCCTCCCCAACCCCAACCCCCTCGCCCACCCTCCTCCCACTATCCTCCTCCACCTCAGTCGTCGTGGCCTCCATCTTCCCCTCAGCCTGCTCCGCGGCCTCCTCCACCACCACCCCCTCCTCCGCCACCTCCTCCGCCTCCCCCTCCGCCCCCACCCCCACAACACTCAGGGGATCGAGTGGGAACCCTCAGCGGGTACCGCCAGCATCATCACCTCCAACACCCTCCCAGTCCTCCAGAGCACAGGAGCGAGTGGGAGTCAGGCGGCTATCTCCCAAGAGGAGGGATTTACTCGTCTAACACCAGTGAAATGTCCTACCCTTCTAGTCCAAAGGTTAGGGATTCTCATGTGAGAGAGATGATGTGTTGTGTTACTGCCTTGCCTTGTTTACCCGATAGATGGCAAGAACCTTTTTTTTTCCATCTATGAAATATAGGTTGCATCAACGCAATGTAAAGAGCTCACGGAGTTAATGCATTTTCAAGGCTGCAGGACTTGATTCTCTTTAATGCATAGGTGTATGTGCATGTTGTGTTTTATGTATTGGGATGTTTTATGCATGAAGAGAGAGTGATACACCGTATTAGCATGACTGAATTGGCTGGTCATTGATTTACAATTTTCTTGTAGCTGAGGGAAATGCATTCAGAGATGCAGTTTGTTGTTATTGCTGTTTGCTTGTAGCTGCTTGTTATGCCGAGTGGAGTGTCGCATGGTGTGGAGTGGTGATGAAAGCAACATGCTATAGCTAGTTTGAGGAGCTGAGTTTAAAAAAATAAAAATAAATGTGTGCTTGCGTTTGTTTGGACATTTGCATTTTGTCCAGTGGGCTATGCATTGAAGGCTTTTGAAACCTCAGCCACACCGTGATATATCTGAGAGAATGGGAATGAGTCATGGTGTGTGTTGCATTGGTATTTCTGCAGTGCTCTGTATGTGCCAGGGGGCTGAAAGATTAATTTTATTTTACTGTGGTTCAGGTAATGAGAAATACCTCCCATGCCAGTCGAATTTCCAATTCAAGCTCTCCCTTGGTGAGTCAGTTTCTGTAAAAATGATGTCATGTTTTGCTTCCTTTTTTTAGTCAAAATTCATACGAGATCCAAAACAAGGTTCTTTTGTTGTAAAATGACTTAATGAATGAACATACTGTTTAAATACAAAGCTATACTCAGCTGTTGCATGGAAACATGGTCTTTCCCCAATAGCAACTAGCTCCTAGTCCCCCCAACCAGAGGCGTCAGATGGCCCCTGTCATGTCTAAACCCGTCATGCTGCCCCAGTCGCAGACCCACCGACCAGATCCACACAGATCTGCGCTCCGTTCTGATGGCCTGGTATGAAACACACCGCACTGCAATCATCTCCTCCCTGCACACAACTTTAATTCAGCTTAACAGGGCCATAAAGCATTCAGACAGCTGACACAGTGTGCCATCATCTGGGCGAGGGATTCATTTCCGCCTCTTTTTCCAGTCCTGGTGAGTCTTCCAGACTCTCCAGCTGTTTCACAGAAAGCCAATCTGTGGTTATTATAGATCACACACGGGAGCCATTTCTCCTTCCTGTCAAAACCCTCTAATGAAACTGGGCAGATTGTTTATTTTTCTCAAACTGTATTTACTTGTAAACACTTTCTAGTAACCCTCTGCCTTCCTCACATTGATAAAGTCACACATTCACACCTGAGAGCACAACAGTACAACCACACGCTGCCATCAGTTACTGAGCATCTCCACAGCTGGAGCTGAAATGTCTTGCTGAGGGGCACCTTGACTGCAGTAGCTGAAGGAGGGGATCCCATAAATCATTCACTTTCCCCCTGACATGTTTTACCCCAATCGTCAGAGTAATCTACATTGTTACAGCACACCACTATACTGAAATACAGTTTTATATGTTTTATTTCATAAGTTGATTTAGAAATATTGACAACAAAGAAAATTGCTGCTTAATAGAGTTATGTTTTGTGCAGTATATCCCCAAGGGATATACTGCATGTGGTATACCATGAACTGTAGTGTGTACATAGGATTCCTGTCGGTCAGTGTTTCATCAGCCTATTTATATATATTTAAAATATTTATTAGTGGCTTGTTGTTTTTAAAGAATTACGTCTTCGGTAGGAACCAATGGGCTTGGGGCTCAGTGCCACAGACAGGGAAGGAAAGTCTCAAAGTATTGAGAGACGGACTGATACATTGTTGGATTTGGTCTTTTCATGAGATTTGTTGACAGTATTTAAATATAAATATCGCCAGTGTCATTTTTTAATCAAATTTGTTGTGACCTGGACTAAAACTCTTTAACCCTTTCTTATTTATTGATAGAAAGTATTGCTTATACTTGGAGTCCTATGGCGTGGTTGACGGTCACATGACACAACTCATCATACTGAGCACTCGCCCACCAGTGGTTCAACTTCTCACCTTGCTGCAGTGATGTAGAAGTGCACTCCGGGGTGTGTCTGTACGCCGTGATATCACTGTGGGGTGTGGTCACAGGTGCAACAGAGCACATTTCTGACCATAGCCATCACTAGCTCAGCCGAAATCCAGACAGGGCAGTAAAATACTGCTTTTCAACCTGGTTTAAAGTTACTCTTTAAAATGTATGATGATGATATGTGTAGAAAATAGTCCAAGCACAGATTTGAGGTGTTTGTTTTGTTTTTATTTGTTCGCTAAAAGCTGTTACCTGGTCTTGTGTTTCAGCCTCCGGAAATGCTGAAACGGATGGTACCTTTCAACTCGTCTTTTAAATCAAACAACAAACGACAAGTAATCCATACTTACCACCACCTCTCTTAATTTATTATTCCTCTTGAGTGCTTTTTCTCTGTTCTTTCTGCACTTTTTGCCTCCATGCTCGCACACCAGGTTTCCTCATGGTTGACTGGAGCCTCACTCACTTTATTTTTTCATTATGTCCTTTCTCCATTGGCTGCATCACTGCCTTTAGGTCAAGTTGTGAAGCTTATGCACGACTGCGCTTTTATTGATTTGGAGCACACAATAGTACGGTGGACATACAGTGTGGGAATGCATGTCACAGTGTTGTAGTCTTACTGCTGTTATCGGGTTTGATCTTTACTGGCAACAGATGGCTTGTGTGTAAAGGACTGTCCTATAAAGGCTCATCGAAGACTCCCAAGTGGTTGTAATCTGTCTCATGGTTTGGTGCAGTGTGCATTAATAAAAGAAAGTGGTTGTTTTACCTTTTCATGTACTTTCGCTTTGCTTAGAGACAGAGAACATCAGTCTCATTTGATTTACTGTATCTATTATTCCAAATCCCACATTAATTTTCAACTGCTGTCTCCAGCCACGACAAATAAAAACATACATTACAAATGAGTTCATTTTTTATGTCCAATGTTGAGTGTCTGCACAACAACAAGACATGAACACTTAGATTAATGTGTGTTTATTCTGCAGGGAGAAAGATGTCGCTCTCTGAGTCATTGTAGCTGGATAAATGTGATGTCCCTTTGTTCCGTTTCCTTTTCCTTCCCTTGAAATTAAATAGCTGTCGTCTTTGGTAGGAATGATTAGGAATGATTTTCCGTGTGTTCTCTGTTCATTATTCTTGTCATTATTGAATTAAAGTGTGAGGCTTTAAAAGCCACTGTGCTTTTTGAATGAATGGCTCTGAGTGTCTCCATGGTTTCCATTTATTTGGGGTGGTATTAAAACTTTAACACAGAGCTGGTTGTCAAAGGAAATCTGAGCAGCACTTCATGCATTGACTTGTTACACAGCTGACATTCACAGACATTTCTTAGAGATTCTTTTGTTCCTTTGTGTCCTGTTTGTTAGCCCTCTATTGACATATTGATCCATCTTAATGAACTGCATGTTGATTTTCTTTCAGGGATTCCAGAAATACGAAGAAGAGTTTGATCCCTACTCCATGGTATTGTATGCCCAATCATGGTAGCGCGACAACAATGCAGAAAATGCAACAGATATTTGGTTTAAAATCAAAGTGGCTTACAGCTAACATGTCTTGCTAACTAGAAATGTAAACATCCACATCCATACAAACACCACTATAGCTAATGTTTCTAAAGGTCACAAAATGTGTTTTCTCTCATGCCGGCCATTGTGAATTATGTTACACCAAAGATGCCAACAATTAAGACAAAAAAAAAAAACAGTTGAAAAATTACACAATAAAATGACACAATAACTAAATCAACTGCCCGGGTTCAGAAGGGAAGTTAGCTAGACTTGCTAGTCTGTTAATAGCTAAATAAGCTAAGTTCTGGTAGCTAGCTCGTGAATTAAATATAGTAAATGAGGCTAAGTAAAATGACTTCTGTGTGAATAAGAGAGATTTCCATATTCATTAATAACTTTCCTGAAGTAAACTGTTGTAGAGCAGCAGTCTTGTCTTTATAAGGCATACCATTCACGGTAAATATCCCCCACATGGTATATTACAAGTCTCTTGTTTTTTGCTGAGCATGGCCATACACATATTCAGAAAGTAGGAAGCCATTCTTTATGTTGGCACCTCTGTTTGTTGTTTCATTACTTACTACGCAACTGCTTCTTTCTTCAATCCTTTCTTTGTTAATAGTTCTCGTCAGACCAGATAGACGGGCGAGATGTGAGACTGCTGAGAATCAAAAAGGTACCGGCTGCGTCTTCTGCCTTCGCTTCAGATAACTGGGTTATTGATGAGAGGAGTCTCACTATCACTTTTAAAGTAAGATATTCTAAAACGTGACTGATGGTGTTGATGTTTTCGTTTGTTGTTCTTAAGTTTGGACAACTTGACGTGGCTCTGGAGGGAGGTGCGGACTCTCCACTGGGAAAGTTGGTGGTTTCTTCTGTGTACGAAGGTGGCGCTGCAGATAAGCACGGTCAGTTCATTTTTTATTTTCAAATTTTAACCTGGTGACAGGTCAACTTTAAATCCACGAACACTGCACAAATGCCCAATCAAATTCAAGTGAAAACATTTTAGATATGTGCCTTCTTTTGCTTGAAATGGGCAAATTGGGCTGCGAGTCCAGTAACTGACTTTCACTTGATAACATTTCTAAGAAGTTGGGATGTCCAGCGATGAGAAGTCTTAAGATAAGGTCAGAAAGACTAATTTCAAGGAATTCTACTTTAGTGCAGAAAATTTAATTACAAGCCAATCAGTACCCAATACTAGGAGATTAAATTACTTAAATAAGATTAGTGTTGTTCTTGTTTCTAGGTAACAAAACACCAAAGACTTAAATACTCCTACCACTGAGCCACCATGCTAGCTGACATCTGATGAGGTGGCATTATTGATCGGTGGTTCCACCACTGACTGAAACATCTCAACAGCTATTGGATGGATTGCTATGAAATCTTGTACAGACATTTATAATGAGATTATCCTACTTACTTAGAAATGGTAGTAGAGTTTTTGCAGTGAATGTTTCTTTTAAGATTTGTTAAAGTATATTCTGAGGGAATAAATGACTATAAACATCACTCTGTATAATGCAATATAATTCAAACAGCAAAACAACTATAAAGTTGAATCAACACTTCTCTAAACCAGTTTCAGCAAAAAACAGAACTTCAGTAAGGTACTGCAGGATTTATTGCAGGGCTGTTGTATTACACTGCATTAGTTTTAGCGAGGTGTGCCTAATAAACTGGCAATTAAGTCTAGACCCTATTCAGCCACTTAAGCAGAGTCCCTGACAACATGTTTGCACTGCAAATACATTTAATATTCAGAACATTAGTCCTGTGGAGGCAAAAAGCCTTGTGAATAAAATGTAAATCATGGTGTTGTGTGTGCATAATGTGCCTGTATTTGTACTTTATTATTACACTGTCATTACTGTCACCATGGTGAAATATAGGGAGGGACTTATTTCACCACTACAACACTGCTATCACTGTGGCGGACAACGTGTTTATGGTTTACTTCTTTACTTACTATATTTATCTCTGCTGCTGGTTCTGGCACTCACTCTCTGTGTGTCACCATTGTGAATGAATACATTCATCAGTTAACCATCTCTGATGTGTTTGTTTGTAGGTGGCGTTGTACCCGGGGACGAACTTATGGCTGTGAATGGGAAGATCCTGATCGATGCCACTTTGACTGAGGGACAAAACTCTCTGGCTCGAGCCTGGAATAGTGGAGGGGTAGGACTCACATTAGAGGAAAATGAAATGCCATACTTACCCTGGTAGCTAGGCTGTTTTATTGATTGTAGTTAAGCCCCAACAACCCTGATTGATTGTTGTCACTCTGACTTGCAGATGCAGTCAGGCTGCTTGAGGTCATATTTTTTACTGATTCAGCCAAGCGGCAAATGAAAGTAACTTGTTTTTACCTTTAGGACTGGATCGATGTCGTGATTGCTGTTTCCCCTCCGAAAGAATATGAAGATGAAGTGTAAGCATTCCTGATAATGGTTTATGTTGTAATCCAAATTTGTATAATTCATTTTTCACACCAGATGTACTACTCAAATGCACATCTGAAGCATTTTTATGATCATTTAGTTTGTAATCTAATGAAACTGGCCCAGTAGTTTACAGTATGTGACAGTGTGGCTCGTGTGTCTGTGTCTGTGTCTGTGTGTGCACGTGTATGCAGCCCTGAGTCAGCATCAGTCAGTCCCACTTTGAGCAAGAAGGTGTTTGAAGGCAGTGCAACACTGTACAGACACGGCTACCTTCTTCAGCACTAGCCCTCCCTCTCCTCCTACCTCGCCCCCGTCCTGGTAACCGATCAGTCTTCGAACCTCCTCCTCCTCTTCACTGCACGTCTCAGAGGGGAGGTTTGGTGTGGCATTTGTTTTTCGTTTGGCCCCCATCCATCTTTTCTTTTTTTTTCTTGAGCACATGTGACAGTCTCCCTGTCAATCAGAAGAAACATGCAGAGTATTTTGGTATTTGTCTCCCCTCACCTATCAGATTTATGTATTACTGTTACAGCTTGGCTATTTCCAAGAGAAGCTAGTGTGACAGTGAGTGTATACAGCGTATACAGTGTGCAGTTTCCCTTTTTTCTATGTGAAAAATGCCTGAAGGCGATGTTTCTTTATTGCTGAAGCATGTGCTCCACAACGACACAGCCGTGCTATTTGAGTGAAGACATTTACAACTAATGTGATCGGCGACCCATCCCACCATATATCTGTCACATCCCAACGCAGCGAGCCGTATATAAACACATGTGTACATGTGTGGCCTCTGTGGTATTGTCCGGCGTCGTCAGGTCACGGACGCTCATAAAAGCAGCCTAGGACTCCTGCCAGCCTTCAGCAGTTGTTCTGATTGATGTTGTTCCACGGGACTGTTACATGTTCTGACATACATAGACACTAACTGACACTGGGTGGAACTGTGGCGAGGATTTCTTCTCTGCTACAGTAAAAAAGTCATATGTTCCCAGGGTTCCCATGTTCTGGGTTATTTTTGAAGTTGACATAATAAAGTTAAAGTTTCAATTCCTCGGTCAAAAAAAGAAAAATGACAAGAAATCTTGGGTTCAGTTTAAGCCCTGATTATTTTGTGTTTCTGAAACTCACCTGCATGTGTGTTGGTCTGTTGTGTTTAATGTGCAGTGACTGAAGCAAGCACGCTATACAAAATGTTTTCTGAAGCAGTCCAGTTAATAAAGTACAGCAGGTTTAACTGCTTTTATTTGGTACAACTGCTAAAAATCTGTTCTTATCTTACATGTTGTTCATTCTTTCTTCTCCTGCAGGACGTTCTTCTAGTCTCATCAACAACCTGCCAAGAAAACCAGACTGATGACTCCTTCAGGATTCACCGTCTTCTTCTTCATCACAATAAAATCACTCTGTTTCATCTTCACATTTACCTTTAAACAAACAACAAGCTGAAGATGGTCTTTTGTTTTTACTTATCATTCCTATACTCTTGTGTCATGTATCAAGATATTGGCACCATGCGGTCGACACACATTCTCACTGTCTTGGCTTGTTAAAGGATGATCCAGTCAATATTCAGTTGTCTCCAGTGATCTATCCTCACCTCTGTAGAGCCTGGACAGGGTTGACCTCGTTTAGATACGCACGGCCATGCTGATCTTTCCCTTCAGACGTGTCTCATCTGTCAGTATAACAATAAAGGGCGAGTTAAAACAGGCAAACTGTAATCAATAGCTTCTAATCTGCCTTTTCAAAGCCTAATAAAGGACTGCTCACACTCACAAAATTGAGTTTCTGTTGTGCATACAGATTTTCTGCTCCCTCTGCTTTGCTTTTTTCAACATTACATTACCAGGCTGATGTTGCGGAGTGAAATAAGACATCTGGTTAGTTAGAAACAGCCAACACTATCAGCGCATACAGCATTTTCAGAAAAAAACAAAACAAAATTAAGTGTAGTTTTGTGTGCTTTTATATGTCCTTACTGACTCTCTGATAGCAGTTTAGCAGCGAGCTCCTGCCATAAGATCTTTCTTACTTTTTTACCATGTAGAAATGAGGCTCAATCAATTTAAAGACTTCATGTGCACGACTGACACAATGTAAGGTTGTTTTAAAGGTGGATAACCAATATTCTCTAAGGGGCTTGAGGTAAACAAAGTCACCCTCCTGCATCAGCATCCTTGCTTATGGTTTTCTTCACCTTCTCTGTCTGCTGTTTTCTCCACTTCTGTCTGCATCGATTTCCTTCAAGCATGGGGAGCATTACAGTTTTGTAATTAAACGTCCACAGGGGGCAACAGTGCTCCTCCTTGAATATCAAGCTGCTCACTGAATGACAGAGTCCCAGCTGTGTTTATAATTCTGCTTTTAATAAGCCTGAATGTCATCAGGTGTGCCTAGATCAGATTTCTAGTGAGTGCACAAGAGTTAATTGTGGTAAATGTACATTTTTAGGTGATTTTAAATAAAGAAAAGAGCAGAAAAGCCGAGCAGTCCATCATGTAATGTTACATGTGTGCAGCATCCCGCTTCTGTTATATAACCGCTCTGTGCAGTAATCCACGCTCGGTTCATGCTGACATACGTGACTGCTGTCTGCTGCGAGTTTCAGCGCCGCATCGACCGCCGCCCCCCGCCCCGCTACTGCTGCACCCCGCCGGCCGAAGGTTCACGACCGACACCAAAAGGCGGCCTCGGTGGGAAGATCTGCCTTCTTCTTCTTCTTCCTCCTCCTCTTCTTCCTCCTCCTCGGTACCCGGGTTCAGCACCGCGGACAGCTCCCCGCCTCCACCCTTAAACCACCGCCTGCTGCTGGATGGTCAAACACAAGCGAAAGGACAGCAAAGGAGTCGGCTGCACTCTGAACACATGAGAGACAGCAATTTGGGACATTTCACTTCCCTTTTCTGTTTTTGTCTGATGTGACAGTGTTGAAGAGTCGGAGGAAACGCCGCTGAAAGACAATGATCTCACGATATAAACCGGTAAGTGCTGCTGGCTGTGACACCTGCTCTCTCACACTGACCCTTACTCTCACTTTGAATAGCAGGCTGCACAACACACACACATAACATGTGTATAAATATCCTCTGGGGGATATATTGTGCATGTTTGCACAGAGTTGGATGCTGATTAAGGTCTGTCTAATAGTGCTGTAAGTCATTTAGGGTCATAGTCAAGGCATCCCTGTGTGTGGTGTAATGGGATCATACATCACTGGGATTCAGTCTGGGCTCATTTCTGTAGTGGCTTATTATGGGAGAAGGTGATATATTGGTTGTGGTGGTGGTTTCGCGGCAGGGCTGTTGCATTGTGGTAACTAATTCTCACAGCCAGATGGAGAACAGTTTATAAAAGATGAGCTGGAGCACAGTTAGCCCTCCTCCTCCCCCTCCTCTTTCCTCTTACATTCTTTGAAGAGGTGAGATAGAGACCTATAAGATAGATTGACATGGATCAATACATGATTCATCATTCACCTCTTACCCTCACTTTACTCCTACTGACACACACACTCTGTACGACCAAGCTTGTTATATTTAGTTGTTGTCTGTCTGTATGTGTGGTTCTATGATACAGGTGTGATGTGGGGCTGTTCTGATATTTACTGATTTTAGGAACGCATTGTTCTTCGTCTTTGCCGTACTGACCTAAATCTTTATTTCCTGTTGCTCAAATGTTCTTTTTCCTTTCTGAAGGTCTCTCTGAGTGGCTGCTGCTCCTCCACTCATCCTCTTTTTTTCTCTCTACACTCACTGATGCTTCAACTCTCCCCAGGCAATCCAGTGATGGACAGGGCTAATCTCTGATGTAGGGCACCATAGAACTGTAACCCGGCCAGTTATCCCAGCTGTAAAAAAAAAAAAGGATACAGACACGGTGCATGATGAAATTTTTATCTTTAGTTGAGACACTGATGTTGGGAGTATATTCCAAGATGAAATCCGTTCTCATTTAGTTGGTGAAACCCCTGCTGACATAACATCGGGCTAGTCTGTGCTATGTTGTGCCATTTAGATTACCAGATTCCAGTTGTTTGTGAAAAATGTCAGGCTCCTTGGCTTAACTTATTCAAAAGCCTTTGTTTCGACCAATTGTTTGCTGACAGCTGGTGTAACTATGGAGAGGACGTGGCTGCAGTTGCTGTGAACTCTTCATCTTTGGTGTTGAAATGAAAAATCAACTGGAATTTCTTCACTTTTAGCTGCTTGGTGTCTCTTTTCTAAACATTTCATTGCTTCCAAAATGCCTTCAGTGAATATCAGAACTGCATATTGTCCCTACAACACACAGCCTCTTAAAAGATACTTTTTTTTTTTTTCAAATTCTCCTAAACGACTAAAAGAGAAATCTGGACACAGTCATGTGCTTGCAGTGAAAAGCTACTGCTACTCTTCAGGAAGTATCCGGCTCCCATTGTTTCAAATAGCTTGGCAGCATTCACACAAACAATGCAACATTTTAATTAATATGTATCCATCCTGCCACCATTGCTGAAGTTTTATCCAAACTTTTCCATTGTGCCAGGATTAAATATGAAGCGATCACCACATGCATATTTATGTCCCACTCAGCTTTATTTTTGCTTCATATCTTCACTGCTACGAGAACTACAGCGCACTGTAATGGAAAAGTAAAAAGCATCTCCTGTCATTTTTCAGGAAAAAGACATTACTTTTCAATTATTAAATGGAAAAACATTGAATGTCTGTTTCTAGTGGGTCCCCATCAAGATCAAGTATGTTTTTTCTTGTTTTTATCAGTCTGGATCTCAATTTAGTTAATGATATTGCAAGCACATAACTTAAGAGCTGTTGCATACATGATCTTTTACTGTATTTTTGTGTTACTTCATGCCTGTAAAACAGCAGATGATTGTGTGTGTAAACACTCATGTAAACTGCTCAATTGCATTTAAGCTTATCTCTTTGCTGTTGTTCTGTGAAGGTCACCATGGCGTGGATTACATTAAATATAAATCATTTTATCCACTAAGAAAAGGCATTGAGTCTGCCACTGTTGATGCATGGATTATCAAAATCTGCTCCCATGCGGGGTCTCTGCTGATCCCTCTGAACAAGTCAGCTGCCATTGGCTGCAGCGGGGTCTCTCCCTGCAGGACCGGACGCACAATGCATCCGTCCCGGGAATTCATTAATATTTTATGTCTGTATTTTTTTTATGTGTGCAGCCCAGTTATTCAGTCACCGCTGTGCTCTTCCTTGTTTAGTGCTCTTGTGGATATAATGTGAAGTAAAGTAATGAGTGACTGAGGGGTAGAGTTATGTAATTCCTGAAAAACATGGTGTTGGGATTTAGATTAGAGCGCTTGCTCATGCTTCTCACGTACCTTTGTATGACGCTTACACTGCTCATTCAGCAGCTGTGCCCCCCCC
>NTHP01000067.1:386307-403558 GCA_003416845.1 Oplegnathus fasciatus | reverse complement strand
TCATCATTCACTGTTCCCTCCTGCCCTCGCCCTCCTACCTTTAGTGGCTCTGTAGCTTAGTCCTCCAGCTCGCCTGCTCAC
Source organism: Oplegnathus fasciatus (assembly GCA_003416845.1). Classification (NCBI taxonomy): domain Eukaryota; kingdom Metazoa; phylum Chordata; class Actinopteri; order Centrarchiformes; family Oplegnathidae; genus Oplegnathus; species Oplegnathus fasciatus. Next base: position 403,477 of record NTHP01000067.1, on the reverse strand, counting down.
TCTGCCCCCTCTGTTTTCTCTCTCGTCTTCCAAGGTCGACTTTGAGCTCTCATTTGCAAAAGAGACAGGAATAGTAGGTGCACTGCAGAATGCCACCGCTGCTCTCGCTGTGTGTGCGTGTTTGTGTGTGTGTGTGTGAGCATGTCTGAATGCATTCCAGCGGAGCTGTGAGGCGCCGTGCGCGACTGAAGCTTCAGATTTAGAGGATGTCTGAGGACTGCAGGCGGACGGGATGCAGATGTTTCTCACCAGCATGGCCGGGAAAGCTGCTTAGACTGCCGGAGAGGAGAGGGAGCTGCTGCTGCTGCTGCTGCACTGGACTGTGACTGCCTCCCCCCTCTCTCCCTCTGTCTCCTCTTTTTTATTGGATCCGATATTTGGGAGCTGGATTCAAGAGGGAGCAAAAAGGAGGCCACTTTGGGAATAACCGGGATCTACTGAAGACAGCATCAGCGTTCCCTTTGAAAAGACGATATGCTCTGAGATCCTCTGTTTAAAATCTCTTTGTCTCTCCTCTGTCTCTGGTCCTCCTCCTCCTCCGCCTCCTCCTCTTCCTCCGGCCGGTTCCCCGCAGAGTCCCGGTTCCACCATGTCCTTGGCGTTCTGTGGGAACGAGAATAACTCGGTGGCCTACAACGTGGACGGAGGGGTTCTGAACAACGGCTGTTTCCTGGACGCGCTCAATGTGGTACCACATGTCTTCCTCCTCTTCATCACCTTCCCCATCCTCTTCATCGGTGAGTGTCGCTGGGAGGTGAGATCCTCAGCCTCTTCGCACGGCACACCTCCCTGCACTGACCACACACCCACACACACACACTCAGATGATGGAGCACAACTCCACGAGGAGCTGAAATAAGATTGATGGGCTTCAACATGTTCTTTATCTGCCCTTCTCAGGTTTCTATCAGCTTGTTTACTTTTGCATGTGATTAATGAACCACTGCATGATATATTCTATCAGGCAAGCATTTATTTGTATGAATACTATTAAAAGCATATCTTATAAACGTTTTATTTCCATATACACTTAACTTTCTTTTATTTATGAGCTTGTTCGACTGTGCATTTCACTCCCCGAGTCAAACACCCTCTCTGCAGGTGTTGGCTGTCCCAGAGCCAACAGCAGAAATATGAGTGTGGTAGGACATGAGGACATATTTCATGAGCTGCAAGCAAATGTGACTTCTTATGATGAAATGCAGCGAACAGAGGCAAACAGATGCCATCGTGCTGGCATTAGGTTACACCTCCTTTGCTATCTTCCTGGCTGGTGGCCATTCTATTAGTGTCATCGTGAGCGTGTGCGTGAACAGACCAGCTCTGCACACACTCACACACACTCACACACACACTCAGCCACACATGCTCCTGCCTCATCATCTGCCCTCTCATGTCAGCGCATGCGTGTACCGTGTGTGTTTGTCCATTTGAAAGCAGTTAGGGCCTCTTGTTTGAGTGACAACACTTTGTCACTCCATACAGCAGGTCCGACAGTGGCTCTGTGTTCCTGTTATTCACTGAACATGCAATCTGTCTATTGTTGGATGTTTTTGTAGTAGGATATTCTCCCATACTTCAACCTTCGGTGACATTTCTGTCACTATATCACGTGTCATTTTATCCATGCTGGCGGCATTGCACTGTGGCAGTATCGGTCTGTCTGTGTCCGCCTGTCTGTCGGTCAGTCCACCACTGAAATATCTCAACAACTATTTGATGGATTGCCATGAAATGTGGGCAGACATTCATGGTGCCCTGAGGATGAGTCCTAGTGATTCCCAGACTTTGCTTAGCGCTGCCATGAGGTTGACATTTTTGGTTTTGAGTGAAATGTCTCAACAACTATTTGATGGACTGCTGTGAAGTGTGGTACGGACATCAAACATGTTCCCCTCCCTTGGGATGAATTGTAATGACCGTGGTGATCCCTTAACTTTGCATTTAGCTCCATCATTAGGTCAAGATTTTAATTTGCCCAATCCTTTAATTTATAGCAAAAAACCTGCTAAACTAATGCTCAGCTGTACTTTGACTTTAGTGCTAATTATTAAATGTTAATCATGCTAACACACTAAACTAAGATGGTGGACATGGTATACCTGCTAACCATCAGCATGGTAGCATTGTCTTAGCCTCTAGCATGACTGTAGGCTATTAGTCTTGTTTTGTCTCACTCACAAGGTGAGATGTTTCTAGAAACCCTGTTGAGGTTGCCTCCACAAATGTTTTGGTTTCTCGTTTTTTAAGTAATATTTTTCTTCTTTAATTGATGCAAATAAATTCAACTAAACTATGCTAATTAGCAGACTTAAAGCAGAAAGGCAAAAACACTGACTAAGAGGCAGTTGTAAGAGAACCTGGCGGGAAGCTGCAGTGATTCCTCTCTCTCCCCTCTCACCTTGAAGCTCAGGCGTGTGAAAGCTTTTCTGACCATCTCGAGTCACCCGTCAAAACCTCTTAAGCCAGAGTCCTGTTTATGTATTATAATCTGCACTCCATTCTGCCCTGCAGCTGTGTAATGTGTTGCTCTTTAGAGTGCTGGCTCATGAGTTCAGTTAGTCACATCAAGGCTAATGTAAGAGGACGCTGTGGATACATTCACCACCTTTATGAGACAGTTTGCTTTACGTCAGCAGTGTGAGAGGAGGATTATTGTACCTCAGTAAGGGCTGCAACTACAGATTATTTTCATTATCAGTTCATCTGTTAATTAATTCATCGATTGATCGGTTAATTATTCAGTCTATAAAATGTCAGAAAATGGTGAAAAATGTCCATCACAGCTTCCCAGAGCCCAAGCTGACATGTCAAATGTTTCAAATGTCTTGTTTTGTCTGAGTAGCAGTCCAAAAAAACAAAAAAAATTTTTTAATTTAATATCACATAAGACAAAGAAAACCATCACATTCTCCTCATTTAACAAGCTGGAACCAGGGTTAGGGCATTTTTGCTACCAAATGACTGAAACAATTAATTGATTATCAAAATAGTTGGAGATTACTTAATTACTAACTAATCAATTAATCGACGTATCATTTCAGCTCTAAACTCAGTCTTACTGTCAAACCAACGACCCTGAATGAGTCCCATATTCCTGATGCAGTTGGCCAAAGAAATAAATCCATGTACTGTAAATTATGATTAAAAACTGACAAAAATGTGTTGAAATATAGTTTTTGTTTCACACATTTGATAACGTTCAACAATTACACAATTTTTGTATGTGATTATTTTGTGATTCTGTATACCAATATGGAAAATTGGTGCAATTTGTGTTAATATTTTGATATTAATTTTAATTATATTTCACAGTACTTGAGCAGATGGTATGAATCTGATGAATCTGTTTGCATGTGTGGAAAAGAGAAAGAGGCAGATAAAGGAAAAGATACAGTGCATGTGTGTGTGTGTGTGTGTGTGTGTGTGTGTGCGTGTGCGTGTGTGTATTTGTGATTGCCAGCCTGTGCCAACACTTCTCAGAGAGATAAACTGCCCAACAGCTAAGGAGCCAACAGCAGAGGAGTCATTAACATAATCTGATCAGCAGAAATGTGTTTTCTGACAGCAGTGACTCGCATTAATTAAATAAATTGCACTTTGATGACTGAATCGTTGTTATATTGTAGTCTGAGTTGAGACACACATCTAGCTTAATGTCAAAAGGATATAGGAAGTTGTAGCCACAATAAGAGCTAAAATAATTGACTTCAGGGTCAGCAGCCGTCTAGCCACTCTCACTGGCTTGCCTGCCAAGCATCAAGTAATGTAATGAAAGTGATAATAAGCTTCCTGGACTATGAATAGTGAACAGACTGTGGCAGGCTGCCATTACCCCCAGCAGACCCATCCTTTGAGTTTACCTTCTGTTAGTCATTCAGCCGTGCTGTGCGCATGACAGCACTTTGTCATGTAGCTCATGATGTTCAAGGTTGCACTGGGAGTAGAAAGCACTAACTTAAGACTGTTCACAAGGTTATTTAGAATTGAGCCAAAACAAAAGCCAATTTTGTCATTTAAATGCATCTTTACATTCTCTGACTGTCTGCAGAATATTATTTGACTGCCTCTGACTGTATAGATAAAGTGACACACCCCTGATGCTTTTTAAAAAGGTGTATTTCTTGTCTCCTGTTTGAGGCTGGGGCAGCCAGAGTTCAAAGGTCCACATCCACCACAGCACCTGGCTTCACTTTCCCGGTCACAACCTGCGCTGGCTCCTCACCTTTGTCCTGCTCTTTATCCTCGTCTGTGAGATTGCAGAGGGCATCGTCTCTGATGGGTAAGTTTGACACACAATCAGGTGCATGTGATATTTTTTAACTGTCACCAACTCCTGACACAGATGATGTGACCACAGGGACGCTGGAAGTCAGTCAGAGTTGGGGGTGCTGAGAGAAAGTCTATATAATGACATCATATTTAATGCTGCGCGACATCCATGGTTTTTGTATTAATTTGAATGGCCAACAACCTTTTACACCAGTTTGAGAACGTTTTACAACAGACAGCAATCTTGAACACCAATATGTTGTATGTCAAAGCAGCATAGTACCATATTTAGCTATGGACAGTTCACACATGGAATACAGGTTTATTACTGTTCAGAAGATGATTTATTGTTGACTGAGCCACTGCCACGCTACATGGGTAGCAATAGAACAAGGCACTTGAACTTTATAACACACACATACACACACACACACACACACACAGCAACGGAAAACATTAACGAGCAACTCTGAACAAACCATAGGCAGTGCTTAACAACAGGCTTTCATTGAAGACCGCACTCCAAAACCTCTCTCTGTCTCTCTCTTTCTTACAGAGAGAGAGAGAGAGAGAGAGAGAGAGAGAGAGCAACCGAAAACATTAATAATAACTCTGAATTAATTGAAGACTGCACTCCAAAATGCAACTCCACACTACAGAGACGTCCTCTTGCTCTCATTCAAAACATGTCGCACTACCAGATCTGTAACAGAAACTAGAAATAATGTAACTTACTAAATGATATAATCAATTGGTGAGACAGGAATTTGAAAGATGAAGAGTAGCCTAAGCTAAATAACTGATCATCCAGCAACACCACCACACAGAGTTTAAAACAATGAACACAGAAAGCATCAGAAATTTGCAGCAAACCCGTACATAATATGACTATCATAACCAAGACCAAAGTGAGTCTGCACGGCGGCAGGAAACATAATAAAAACACATTTTCCAACCTTAAGCAGACGGTAGAACACCGAAGGTGGTCTTGTGCTCAGGGGTGGTCCGAATAAACTCCCTTATGAGAACACGCTAAAATTGCTACTCTCAAAAAATAAAAGTTTTTCCCTTAGAGGGGCAATCCAACATCCCTGTGTGACCATTAGCTTTTAGCAACAATTATTCAAAGAATAGTAATTTACTCACCTTTAAAGGCATTGTGCATAACATTTTGCGATTAGTTTTGAGACAATAGTTTAGTGTGCCACTTAATTAGATTTTGGCGGGAGTCAAAGTTGTTGTAGTTGTTATTGCAAAGATGAGGTAAGCTATAGACCAAAACAATCCCATTCAAGGAGAGAAATATCAGGAAGAACGAGAGGGTCCGAGAGGCCCACTTTCTTATGGAATGTGACCGTTCAACCTGTACCCTGAACGTAAACCATATGAAACACCAGATACCACATATGGAACACCAGATACCACACACCAACCTAATTTCAAACAGAAGTCAAAATATACAAATATCTGCACTGCTAAAGTTCATATTTTAACTTAAAAAAAAAATACAGTTTATATTTAGTTTAGAATTGATTTAGTTTATATTTACATAAAGCATTAGCATCAAAGCCAAAAAAAAAGCTAAGTTAGCATGCTAAAATGTTAGCATGCTAGCTTTGCTTTTGTGATAGGCCTCCGTTATATTGTTACAGTGGTTTTACATCCATATTCGTTACTAAACGGATATCTACTACTGTACTAGTTTGTAATACTTGAGCACTTTGTATTTATTTTTGTAATTTTAAACTTAAGACAAAAAGCTGATAATTTAGTTAGCATTCAGCTAGCTACTGTCTAGCGTTGGGAGACGTAGTTGTTGATTGCTCACAAATTAATTGTTTGTTCTTGGTTAAAATGACAAGCTGTGTAAACTTCATTGTCCAGTGCAATGGTAGATACAGAAAACTACAGTATCATGGTTCAGCCCTGAGAAAAGAAGCAAGAAAGCTCGCTGAAGCTAACGTTAACGTAGGAGTGAGGTGAGCTTTTGTCTCCTTCAACAGGAACAAGAGAGCAGTTGTGTTAATGTAACATGTCACATTGTTTGTGCATGGCCAGAGATATGGTAGCAATACAGTGTTTGCTGTTTCTATGCTTGCTAACAGAAAATGTAAAATGTCTGTATTTCCAGTCTGATTAATTGGTTTGAGTTATTTTTTAAGAAAAAGTGTCCAAATTCTCTGATATCGGCTTCTCAAATGTGAATATTTTCTGCTTTCTTTAGTCCTCTATGACAGTGAACTGAATATCTTTGGGTTGTGGACACGACAAGACATTTGAGGACGTCACTTTGGGCTTCGGGAAACAGTGATCAACATTTTTCATCATTTTATGGACCAAACAACTAATCGATTAATCAAGAAAATGATCAACAGATTAATCGATAATGAAAATAATCTTTGTAGCCCTAGTTTATGCACAAACGTACATTATGTAGAGAATCCATGTCTTCTCTTTCTCTCTTTAAATCCCAAAACATCTTATCTGCTTTCCTCCTTCTATCTGCCTGGGCCATATGCATCCTGTTGTTGTCTAATGTAGTGAGTCCATGCGTAACAGGGTCCAGTAAACACTCAGGATTACTGTTTATCAGCCATTTCTGCAGACTGGAGGCGGGTAACCATATTTGAGTGATTGTTACTGAAGTGTAGAGCTCTTCATCTGCTCACCACTTCACTGGGCTTGTCACTCTGACTTCAGTGCTGTGCTGAAGAGCTCTTGATGGTTGTTTATGTCTCTCTGTATGCTTAATGAGGCACCTGGCAAATATGGGTCATGGGTCAACAGGTTCACTTCTACATCCACCTTTTCCAATACAAAGTATTTGACTACCAGTAATACAATACATTACATTACATACAAACATAATGAGATGCATGTGGTTATACATGCTCCAACCTGTTCAAAGGATTAAGTAAATAATGTCCTCGTTAATGAAGGCTGGATAGGTACTGCGGTTACAAGGTGGAGCCAAAACATAAATTTCAGACCCTGATGTCCCTTGTACTTTGCCTCTTCAATGTTATACATTTGTGTCAGTCATTTTGTGCTAACTCTAAGCCTTTTCCTCCTCTATCTGATGCTCATTTGCAGGTTCAGCCAATCCCTCCATCTTCACCTGTACATGCCTGCAGCTCTGGCCTTTATGGCAGGCATCACCTCTATTATCTACTATCACAACATCGAGACCTCCAACTTCCCCAAACTACTACTAGGTACAGTATTATTAAAAAATCCTTTGTTTATTAATCATTTACATGTTGTCTTTTTCATTTACCTTTACTTACCGAGAAAAGGTTTACTGAACACAGTTGAGTCTTTTATAGAAACACACCCAGTTATATCCTTATACTGTTGGTAGCTCCACTGAAACACCCAGTCAGGGTTTCAAACAAGAGCTCAGAGCTTTATGTATTTGATCTGAGTCCTGTGAATATATTGAACTGAATAGTGATCAGTGCTTAAAGCCTGGATTAATCAGACTATGTAATAGAAAATTGACCTTTGTCAACTCTTGGAACAACAACAGATTCAAATTGCACGAGCTCTTCAAGATGATATAATTATAAAACGGTTGGTTCTTTATCTTCAGATTAGATTGCAAAATGATTGCAAGGGCAATATCATTCAGTGTAATTGTACTGCTCTGGGTAGATATGAATTATCCCTTTTCATTAAGAAAATGAGTTTCAGGTGAGAGATCTGCACAGTTTTCTGTGTTTTCAACAAGAACAGATTTTATGACCTGTGAGAGTTAATACACTATAATAAAATATCCCCATAGCAATGATATAGTGGACGTGTTTCTTGTTAAACAAGAATTACAACAGAACATACGCTGTATTGTTAGTCAGCCAAAGATATCTATTCATAAATGCATCAATGAACTCACATCATTATCACTCTTCACCTTAGTCCATTAGTTTTTGTCATATAACTCCCATGTTTGCTCCTGTAATCATCACCCTGTTGCTTCTCTTTGACTGTTCATTTCCTCCTCACGCATCATTAACTCATCTGTGTTCAGCTCTCGATGCTTTGCTCGCTACTCCCATTACATCACAGAGCCGCCTTCGGCTTTTAGGCCTCCATATCACAGTCAGTTGAGGGAAGTGGCGGAGCGGTGCTGGGTTCATCACTGCACGAACAGAAATTAGTCTTCTAAATCGAGACTGCCACTATTGTGATGTTATAGATGCTCTTTATCACAAAGAAGTAAACACTGTATATAGAGTCTGAGCCAGTGATCTTGTTTCCCCGTCACCCCGCAGTGTAATCTTTCCCTGACAGCTTTCTCATCTTTTATCACTGTTTTCACAGTCAATCTTTCAATATTTACCCCAATAAACCTGTTGAACTGACATGATGTGACTCTATAAAAAGATCTTCATGGAGTAAAGACAATTAACTTACCTGCTATTTATGGAATTAAAGGCGTTGACCTTGAAAGCTGTTAGACACACATTGCCGACATGTTGCTGTTGACATCTGAGGGGAGGAGGAAAGGGAGAGGAGGGAGAAAAAAGGAAAGAAAAAAGAAGTAGAAGAGGAAGGCACTTGCAATACGTAGAGTGCACATTATAGTTTATAGTTAAAAGGACTAAAACAAGAAATTAAATGATGCCTACACAAAAAACATTACTCAATAAAAATATAAAAACTAATTGTAACATCAGTTGAGTCATGGCTATATTTACATATATATGAAATGTGACTCAGACTGTGACAAAATGCACCTAGATATTGCACAAATGCAGACAAACATTATGTTTGAACTCCTGCAGTCAGGTTATTTATCTTTTTGGCTTGCCCAGTGATTTGCTGTCTTTCTCTGATCCCTGCTAAATCTCCACAGCCCTGCTGATCTACTGGGTGCTGGCCTTCATCATGAAGACCATCAAGTTTGCCAAGTACACCGAGCATGGCATCGGCCCCAGGCAGCTGCGCTACTGCATCACCGGACTGCTGGTGCTGCTGTATGGACTCCTGCTAGCTGTGGAGATCAATGTCATCCTGGGCAGGGTGAGTGAGTGTGTGTGTGTGTGTGTGTGTGTGTGTGTGTGTGTGTGTGTGTGTGTGTTGTGATATGTAGCCATCTGATTGTTGCCTGTTTTTAGCTTCAGTCACCTCTGCTTCTTTTAGTCTGAAATCCAAATGGCTCCAGTGGTCAGTGATCAGTAAAGCTGCCCAGGATGAGTTAAAAATAGACAGGATCTAATGATGCTACATGTTTGTTTTTCTCGGTCACCCACGTTCAGCTGTTAGGAGAATGATGTTTATGTTGGTAGGTGATAGCAGTAACAGCACCTTTGGCAGTCAATAAAAATACTGTACAATGAAAGCTGCCATTACTTGTTTTGAATGTTAGCATACAGTATGATGTAGAGATAATATCAGGAGCCACATGGAGCCTGTCTGTTTCTCATGAAATTTCTGAATTGTTGCAGTAATATTTTCAGCCTCTTCCTTTCTTTGCTCGCTTTGTGTGGGTGATAATGAAAGTACAATATACTCATCACATTAAAAATCTCTCTCTCTCAAAAATACAAAAATAGAGAAAAACATAGAGAGACTGCACTTACGCACAACAGTGCTTAGAGCTAAATGTTAATGTCACCTGCAGCTGAGGCTGATGGGAATGTGATTAGTTTAGCATGTACAGAATGTAATCATAAACCATAAACTTGGACAAATAGAAAGTTTGACCTGATGATGGTGCTAGATGTTGTGAAGGAGACGTGAATGTCTGTACCAGAATTTATGGCAGGTGTTCTTGAGATATTTATCCAAAAAACAAAGATTTAAAGTTCATGGTGGTGCTAGGTGAAAGGTCAGGGGATCACCAAAGTCATTTGGCTTCATCCTGTGGGGACCATGAATGTCTGCATAAAATTTCACAGTAATCCATCCAATCATGTTGAGATATTTCAGTCTGCACTACAGTACAGTGGTGAACCGACTGGCAGTCCGGCAGGCCGACGGTGCCATCCATAGAGCCATATGCTATGCTAGCGTGGCTAAAATCACATTTAAAAAGGAACAAAAACACAATCTTCTCAAGACAAATTGAGCAAATATAAGGCAGGAAAAATAAAAACACAGCCAGAGTCATAAAAGGAAGGACAAAATAAAGATAATTGCAAGATGGCAAAGGCCAGATCCTCTCAGCTTTATGAAACAAACAATAAGAGCCTCAGGCTGCCATCTGGCTCATATGTGGTTCATAGGTGTGTCAGTCTGGTGCCACTAAACTGTGACTGAAATGGGATTAATAATGTCTATCAAATGGATTCTGAGAGTGGAGTGAACTTTATTTTACTCTCTTATCATTCATCTGGCTGTATTGTATTGATTGCACAACAAACCGATCGTGGTCTTATCTTTGATTATTCAGTTTCTGACATTTTCAGTCATCTTTACCCTTTTTGAACACCAGTGAGAAAATGTCAGACTGGTGTACACTTCCTTCCCTTTTTCCTCTGGACAGTTTAGAGTGCGTTTGTCTCTTTTAACCTCCACACTGAGAACACGTCTGTTACTGAATCGGACTCCCCTGGGTGAATAGCAAAGAAAGCGATTCTCCCATCATGCCCTGCACTCAGTCTGTTGAAGCGCACGTTCTGTCTAAACCATTTGTTGGAGTATTTTTACTGGATCACAGCTGTGTTATTTATCAGTACATTTTAAAGGAGCTCTTTTATAGAAATCCAATTGTTCTTGTGTTTATAGGATCAAAAATTGCTTTGTAAATGCATTGTTATAATTACTGAAGTGAATTTGTTGCATCATATTTTCAATAATCCTCTTGACTTGATTATGATTGGCTTCCATCACCATACGCTGCTAATCCTTCCAATTGTTCAGTCAAATTCAACTAATTGATACACTACAGAACATGAATTTACAAAACATAGTTGGTGAATATTATTCTTATCTTGACCCATTTTCAAACAAAACCATGAAAACAGAATATTATGAGACCTACCGTCTAATGAATGAATATAATTAGAGTTTGTGTTTATAAATAGTCCACTGTTTTGACATCTGTGGTAATTCATCTGCCCGTTACTAACCTAGTTTCCATAAAGCTTAAAAACACACATTGCTAATCTCGGCTGACTCTGTTTTGTCTTCATATTGTGAAGCACCGCATATATTCTTGTTCTATTTTATTCTGTTGACCATTTTTAATTGTAAAAGCTCCAGTCTGATAGTTGTGTGAGCAGAACATCCATATGAAATGTTAAGCTTTGTCAAGATTCAGCAATTGCCATAGTGACATTATACAACCTGTAATTAATACACAATAGAGACAATTTATCTTTCAGCACCTACAATTAATCCCACTAATAAGAGTGTGTTCAACTGTCCTATCCATTGTGTTGTAGCTCTCATGTGCAGTATGGAGAAAATTATAACTATTAATTCCATAGATGGTGTCCACATATTCACCCTCGGTTCTCAGCTCACTGCAGACGACACACAGAGTTGAATAATAAATCAAACTTGTCTTTCTGTCCATCCGTCTCTCACAGCGCTACATGTGTTTCGCTGACCCGACAGAGGTGAAGCCTCCTGAGGACCTCCAGGACCTTGGCGTTCGCTTCCTGCAGCCTTTCGTCAACCTGTTGTCCAAAGCCACCTACTGGTGGATGAACACCTTCATTACCTCCGCTCACAGACGACCCATCGACCTCAAGGTTATCGGCAAACTGCCCATTGCAATGAGAGCCCTCACTAACTACATGAAGCTACGCAAGGCATTCGAAGACCAGAAGGTGAGTGCACCGACTGACTGGTTTGCTGTCGGCTGTCTTTGTGTATGGGGATTGTTGTCTGGTGCTGCAGCTCGCATGAAACATTAATTCAACCAATACAAGGTAGAGTATTACGAGTAAATGTTACATGAGTATGCTGTGCCATTGTCCACCGTGTGTATTTGCACAAAAACACTGGTGGTCTCCTGTTTGGTCTGACAGGCAAAACAAGATTTTCTCCAGGTTTTTGAATATGTGGAAGATCATGAGCCTCAAGTTTAATATCTGACTTCACTGTACTTCTTGAGATCTGAGATCTTGTGAGTGATGTGGTAAAAATCAAAAGCATCACTCTGTTTCTTGCATCATTGGTGCTGAATAAATAATCGCGGATGTATCAGGCTCTGGTGCAGATGGCAACAGAAAGTAACAGAAGATGATCCGCAAAAAAAAAAAATCAGCACAAAGTGAGAGATAACATTGGGCTGTTTCTCTCATGAATTCTATTTTCTGTCTGAAGCGAAATGTTTAAGAATTCAAATACCAAAGCAAATGTCTGCATGTTATTTTAAGCAGGCATATTTAGGCAAAGCAGGTTACAAAATAGGAGAAAACCACTGTCTCTTTCCGATTGTGGTGATTATCATCAAGGGATCAACTTGGATCTCCCACTCGTAGACACAAATAAGGTTTTAAGTATTTATATAAGAGCTTAGAGTGTAGCTTGTTCGGCTACTTGTGTCCCCACTTCAATTTATTTTGAGCCCATTTGTTAGTTTAACTGTCTTAATAAATCTTGTGTTTGTGATGTTTCATTGTCAGTCTGAAAAAAAAACACATGTGAAGTGATCTGGGAATCCTACAATTTAAAAAAAAATTTTTTTTTGATACAGCTGTTCTCATAAAAAAGTTGATCTCTGTCCTGTGATGACTCAGCTCCAGCTGAACTGGGACCATTAAACTGTATTCAGACGTCACAGAGAGGATTAGTCAGTAGTGTAAACACAGAAATGTCACACTGCCTTTAAACATGTACACATGCTCATGCTTATTCTTTCTATCTCAGTCCTGTAAAGTTGTCTTTTTTTTGGAAAAAAATCAACTTATACCTTAGCATTACTTTTTTGTGTGGTCATTTCTAAGGCTGCTGTTTTTGGTGTGCATGGCAGTGTGGTCGACCCCTCACTGTATGCACTGTTGCCTTCTACAGTTCAAGTTGTATGGAGTTTGCATGTTGTCCTTGTGTCTTTGTGGGTTTCCTCCAGGTGGTTTCTTCCTACAGTCCAAAGATATGCAGATTTAGTGAACTGGAACCCTAGATTGTGATAGACTCCCTGTCTAGGGAGTACCCCTGGCTCTTGTCCATTTGCATGCTGGGATACTTCAGCCCCCTGCAACTCTAAGTAGGCATAGAAAGTAGGGGGTTGGATGGATGGATGCTCTTCAGTACAACAACAACAACAACGAGGATTTGGTGGTTTGGTCCACGTGTTGAAGTGCCTTTGAGCAAACTCTTGAGTAGCCTGGTTCCCAACCTCTGAATCTTCACCCACATTTCTGATTTTCTCAGCAATGAAATGGTGAATAAATGAAGTGGAACAAAAATCGCAATTCAGTGTGATTATCAGGCTGGCTTTTGATGTGTGTGTATGTGGAGGGAAAAAAATCAAAGTCACTTTTGCACAAAAGCAATGTAATGCAACACACTCAAAAACGGCTGAAAAAAAGGTTTCTCACTGAGTGTATCCTCCTCTGCTCTCATACGCTTGTACTCATTTATAAATGAAGAGAGTTCTTCCAAAAAGTAAGAGCTAAATACACTTTTTCAGTTCCTCCTCTTCTTTTGCTAAATTGATACATGGGCTAGTTTGCAATGCAGCTCTTCAAAATTCCTAGAAAGATGGAAAATGTATGATATGATAATTATGATGATGTAATCTGTTTGGTTGAGGATTGAACAGGCTGATGAAACAGCTTCTGTCTTTTTCCACCCAGCTCTTGGATCACAGCTCTTGGATCACAGCTCTCGCCCCAAGGCGGTGTTCTTCCAGTCTTATTAATGCAGTCCAATCTGGGGAGGACTCCTCCTTACATATTATTCTTCCTGCTTTCCTCTCTCTGTCTCACTTTCGGAGCAGGTGTCAGGGGTCGGAGGTGAAGGGCCTCCTCTACAGGGTCATTGTTTTCCAGTGTTTGGAAGGTCACGGAGATTCGTCACGGCTGCGTGTGCGTCCGGTGTGAACGCAACCCCACTTCCTTCCGGCAGGAGCGAGGGATGAGAGAGATTGAGAGATCCCAGTGGAGAGGTGGGGGGGTGGGGCATTTCGAGGAGAGCCCGGAGGCGCCGGGTCATTCCCATTCTACTGTGAACGAGGCGACATCCCGACCCCTGCGGGGGTGAAAGCACTGCACTTCATGGGAAGCTAGTTTCACTCTGTGTGTGTGAGAATGAAACATCCTCCTTCCCTCTCGTTTGAACCCAAGGTAGAAAAAAAAAAGGATGTGTGTGTCTGTACTGTATGTGTGTGTGTGTGTGTGACGCGCACAGTGACACATGTTTCGTATGAAGGATGAGGTTCAATACGAGCTCAAACGGAAACATAGAGACACATGATGTCGGTCACGTCTGTTCTCACAGTTCTGAAAAATGACTCAGTCATGTTCACAGAGATGCACACACACACACACACACACACACACACACACACACACACACACACACACAGTGAAAATGTTCTGGGAGTGTTTACTGCACCGTGACAGTCCAGATGTTTTCCTCTGATCATTGCTAACTGCCTCACTGAATCAAGCTGTCGTTGGTGAAGTTTATATATTTTGGACGTTATAAATCAATATAAATGAAGATCAGTAGCTCTTCCAGTCCGCCTCGATGATCTTTTAACTCTCAAAGTGATTTTTAACGTCTTAATATTTACTTTTGTCATTTGAAGTAATTTGAAAACCCTAAAGCTGTTTTCACTTGCTGTTCAATCTTCGCCCTCTGCATCGCTGTCACAGTTTTCCAGCATCATTACTTATAGAGCAGTTAAACATGAGTGACTGAAACTCAACATTAATCACCACATCCCATGATGCAGCAGCAGCAGCAACAGCAGCAGCGGAGGGAATGGAACTGAACTTGACCTCATTTTGCAGGTTTCTGTTGCAGTGGTGGGCCGACTCTTGAGTTAAAGGTGTTGATTCAGCGTTTGTGTTCAAGCAATGCTCTGCGAGCGGGTTTTATTGTCTAACCTAGTTTCTCTTTCCTTTGTTGTGCTGCCAGTTCAGCTCCACAGAGAAACGGCTTTGTACAATGTTTGGTGTTATGAATTATCCATGCAAAGAAATAACCAACCAATTTACTCCTATCTTCAACAGCAGCCATCTTCATTACACTAATGGAACAATGCGAATGTGTCGCTGATAGAGGGTGATTTGTCATCTAGATTTTAATAATCCCAAACCTTTGAAGTAGACAAAATTGCTATTCAGTCACTGCCTATTAGTTGTATTCAGCAAATGGCAATCAACATCTGAATGTGGTTCATTTATCCTCAATTTCCACCCCTGTCTTGTTTCTTTTGATCTTCCCTCAGAGGCCTCAGGACGCAGCACCCCAGGGCCCAAAGTTGATCTGGCAGGCTTTGAGGAAAGCGTTCGGCAGACCTCTCATCCTCAGCATCACATTCCGCTTCCTGGCCGACCTGCTGGGCTTCGCCGGCCCTCTCTGCATCTCTGGCATCGTCCACCACATCAGCAAAGACAACCGCACTATTCAGCCGCCGGTGAGGAGGTCGACCACACTGCCATGTACACAGCAGGATAGCATAACATAACATGACAGAGGGAATAAGACTCTGTTGCTTCTTTATTGTTAGTGATTTGTGAAAACATCCCTAAACCAGCCCATTTGCTGAAGAAGGCTGTGGGATATGTTCATAAGCTGCAGAGCTAGTAAGTAAACCTTGAGTTTAGAGGTGAATATGCAAAAATGCAGAGACTGGGTATGGAGAGGACAGGTGAAATGCAAATGTGTGTGTGTGTGTGTGTGTGTGTGTGTGTGTGTGTGTGTGTGTTGCCATATCACACCACGATTTTAAAGTTACTTTGAGGAGTTTTTACATGATTATAGCATCGCACAAATTTTTCTCATGGCGTCAGTTATTGTTTGTAGAAATATAAAACAACCCTGTCTCATCTTTGTTTCATTCTCTGGTTAAGTTTTGTAACTTTCTCCAAAATCAGGCAGTCAAACTTTATATTGCTTTCTTTGCAAAAACAAGCCAGTCTTCACCTGCTTGTCAGTTTTCACTAAATGTTTATTTATTTACATATATTTTATATGTTCTTTTCCTCAGCTGCTGTTTTTTTTTCATCTCTTTCTCAATGACACTGACAATTGTCGGTTGTTGTTTTCTCTCATAGCCCCCTTAAATACAAGTTCAGTTTTACATTCTCTTTTTGTCCCATTAATGTAACTCTACATTCTGTCTTAAAGGCCCTGAAAACTTGGTTTCAAATCAAGTATTTTTGTACAACATTTAATACTCAATTAATGCATTTAATACTAAAAAGCATCTTTAGTTATTGTACATTAAGTGTTTAGCACTCAAAAACTCAGCAAATCTGCTTCATCAGGACTATGTGTGTGTCCCAGTTCAAACCAGTGAGAGCAGCACAGACAGAAATCTCTCATGTTATTTGTCTAGCCTCACTTTCACCTTGTTCAACCTAAGAAATAGTGACAGTGACAGAATGTATCTTGGCTCCGGTGTTGTTGTTTCTTTTTTTCTCCATGTATTTCACACATAAATCTCACCTATCAGTGTGTGTGTTGGCAAAAGCATCAGAGTTACCTGCAATAACCAGTTTTTACCTGATTCTTATTGACATGACACGTGTGCTGCAGCAGGAAACATGTACATAAGCAATGAGGTCCAGGTTTTGGTTGGTGCAGGAGTTCTGGGTAAAAGTCTGAGGAAATATGTAGTGTAGAGAGTAACAGAGAACTAAGACAAGGATTCAGAAACAGACAAACTCAGCTTCAGCACACACGACAGAGACGTAACGTGGCTTCCTCCTGCCTCTCAAAGGTCAGTTACATTTTGATGAGATGTTTATGATGCCGCCCCCCCCCCCAG
>NTHP01000067.1:355010-386298 GCA_003416845.1 Oplegnathus fasciatus | reverse complement strand
CCCCCCAGTGCACCTGCCCCGATGGTGTACTAATTTAGTCCTCGTCAAGTATTTATGAGACTTATTGCTGCTGGAGCTGTCTCGGTTTCTTAGATTCCGCACGGGGCAGACTGCCATATCAGACAGCCACTCAGGCATCCTTCTGTAAGAATAAATCTTCAGTTATTTGTTTGAGAGTCACATCCACGCGAGCCAGTGGGATATCAAGTTAATTTGAAAATGGTAAAAAGGCTTGTCAAGCACTCAAAGTAAATGCTCTCGACAGGGTGTCAGTTTGGAGAGAAGATTGAAAATAGGCCTGTTTGTAAAATAGCCGCAATTTGAGCCAACGAGACTGTAGCAGGATGGTGTTTCTGGGTCTCATAGATAGAGGGAGAAGTGTGTTTTGGGGAGTGGGATGAGAAAGAGATGAGATAAATTTCAAGGATGAGTGGATGTGGAGTCGAGGCACGTTTCTAATCAATAATTTGTAATCTCTCGTGAGTGAATGATCTCTACCTGATGCAGAATTAATTAATCTATCCGTCTCGTATAGCTGAGCCACATTATACTTTGGTTTCCAGCTCACACTCCACATATCAGCTGTGTGATACACTCTGAGGGCTCCACTTCACTTCAGTTTGATTTCACACTGCTGTGAAATAGAAATTATAAAAGGATACTGTTACCCTCGGCTTTTGAAGTGATGAACAGGAACAATTTTAGTTGAAATTCATTACTGACAGAAACTCTCCAAGTCAAATCCAATCCTGCAGAGTTCAGCCTGTGTGATTGACCTTGCCGAGGTCCCTGTCTGACTTACAGCGATAAACCGGTCGATACCTCCATCTCCCCATCTCCATACCTGTCTGTGCTTCCAGATGAGATTGCTGGGGATCTATTTCATTTCCTCCAAAGAGTTTCTGGAGAATGCGTATGTGCTGGCTGTGCTGCTCTTCCTTGCCCTGCTCCTGCAGAGGACCTTCCTCCAGGCCTCCTACTACGTGGCCATTGAAACAGGCATCAACCTGCGCGGGGCCATACAGGTACAACCACATAACATGTCACTTTTTGCCTTTTATTGACATGTTTGTCCACATGGATCTGAATGTTGTTGTCCCCTCCTCAGACAAAAATCTACAACAAGATCATGCGTCTGTGCACCTCCAACATGTCCATGGGCGAGTTAACTGTTGCTCAGATCTGCAACCTGGTTGCCATAGATACCAACCAGCTCATGTGGTTCTTCTTCCTCTGTCCTAACCTTTGGGCCATGCCAGTGCAGGTAAGAAACATGTTTGTCTACTCTATTATATAGGCAAGTATTAAGCCATATTTATAGTAAAAGCAAGGGTTTAATGGGAGTCCTACCATTCTTATTATTTTCTCATTAGAGAACTCCGGCCATGTTTACATTCTGTCATTCACTGTAGGGAGTGGATGCTGCGGTGAGCAGAGGGTTTGCAGTGGAGATGACTTTATTTAATCTGTGTTACTGATAAGGAGTCTTTCTTTAACTTCCTTAACGTGGTCTTCACTATCAACAATCTCCACTGGCAACAAAAACTTGTTGGGGAAAACACATGTAGCCCATTCTGACCAATCACAGTTCTTGTGGTCCCCATGTGTTTTCTCTACCGTTACCTTTTCGAGTAGGCGCATGTCAGCTATGGCCAAGGCTCCGTAGCTACGCCGTAATCCCTATAACAACTATAAACCAAGTTTTACATTGCGTTACAATGCATTGTGTAGTATAATTTTGTGTTATAAACAGTTTGCCTTTTTGCTGCCTTTCTGTTATTGCACTGCTCTTTCATTGTATTGTGTATTGTTGCACTATTTTCTTTGTGTTAAACTTCATTAAGCTGTGTTTCAAAGGTGTTTGTTACACTGCATTTTTTTACACTGGATTGTTGTGTACTGTGTTGTGCTGCATGTTTGTCTTTTCCCATCGTTTAGTATAGAGTGAAGCTCACTTTATAATCATGTTGTGTGAAGGCTGATGTGAAGGCTGAGAACGGAGCGTCAGGTGTTACAGTCCCAGTGGGAGTTAGAAAAGATCCACTGAAAATGCGTGCTGTCGATTGCAAGCCTGTGACCTTCATGCTTTGTAAAGCAGTCCCATGAGTGGATTGTGTAATTCATGACACACAGTACTATATAATCTATTTCAGCAAAACCTGGAGGTCAATTAGTTTCTCATGGAAATACAGTAACCCAGGAAACCTACTGTGTATACCCCTTTGTCTTGGAAACTGGAGTTCATTTTGTTTTTTCATTCTTTCTTTCTCTCTCGCTCGCTGCTCTATTCAAGAACTTTTTTCTTGTCATTTATCCGCTGTTTCTTTCTTCACTCAAGCCTCCATCATTTCATCCATATCAAATGTAAAACCAATTTTACCTGAAATAGAAATACTGTTATAGGCATTGCATTTGCTGTACGTTTACCTGCTGCTTCATAAATATCTGTCACAACTCAGAACAACAACAACAACAACAACAACAGTGACCAAGATGACAGAGAATATATGAGGATTTAGAAGCCTTTTGAATAGTGATTGACCACAAGACTTTAAAGAACACAGTCAGGACAGATGATGGACTAGAAGTATTATAAAGCTCGTTACCATTTAAAGCCAATACTGCATTTCTTTCAGCATTTTTTTTTTTGCACCAAGCTAAACAGTGAGTGTTTTGATCCTTTATTGAGGTACTACTACACTGATTCTGTTTCGTCTGATATTTCTTATGGCTTATTATGGCCTGTGTTGGCAACTCAACTTGTGTTTGTAGAAAAGTATCCTCTCATCTCTTTATAGCAGGAAGGCAGTGTCCTAAGGATATGTTTCTCTCTTGCATGAAAAAGCTTGAAGCGGTTTATTTGAAATGCCAAAAAGATGAGAGAGGCATAAAATACAAGGATGAATTCTGCAGCCCAAAAAACAACTTGCAACATTTCTTAATGAAGAATTGCACACACAGGATTCAGTATGCACATACACAGATTTCTTCAACTGACATCATTACCTATTGACATTTTAGTTTGCCTGATGTTCTGTCCCCATGGTTTGCCATATTGTATTTTCAATTATAACATTTTTGAAGACAGTTCGTCACACACATCAGCTTCTGAACATCTTATATGACAAATGTCGGGTCAGCTATGGTTTCAAACAGCAGCCTGCTTCTTTCCTTTGACTGTATCGTTTAAATGTTAACTATATTTCTGGTTTTTCAAGCATCCCTGGCTGACAATCTTAATGTCTAAATGGGAAAAAAAATGTACCAACTCAAGATGAAATCAATAAATAACTAATGTTGATGATCAATTTACTGTTAACAACTTAACGTTATGATTTTTACAGTGGGCTAAGGTTAGCTATCTAGTTAACACGAGTTAGCTATGAAAATGAAAATGAAATAGCATCTTCTTTTGGGAAACAAAGCTCACTGCGCTCCTCCCGCACATCTGATGGTGTTTAGGTGTCAATCATGCCAAGCCACACCCATATTTACAGTATATCATCAAATAACTTATTAAAAACAAACTTATAAGAACAATACCCACTTGAACATACATCAGTGTGATGAAATCTACCCAAAATGACAGAAACCACCTTTGGTAAAAATGAATTTGACGTGCACTTTAAATTTAATATATCTAATATGGAGGGGGCGGGGCTTATGACCTATACTGCAACTAGCCACGAGGGGGCAATCAAGATATTTTGGCTTCACTCCTGTGGAGCTGTCATGTCGTCCATCTTTATATACAGTCTATGGCATAAACGCAGTCAGCAATCTTATATATTTGGGATGCTGCTATGCAACATCGAACTCCAAGTGGAAAAGTATTTTTAAATTCACCAATAAAGTAGTGAAATAGTGAAAGTATTGTTACAAACTGTCAGCAAAGATATTAGATTAGATAATTAGATTAGATTATATTTATGAATAACAGGACAGAAACAGACTGTGTTACATCCTTCAGTAGCAGTATAAACCTGCTGGTGGTTCCTCTGAGCTGCATTAGTATTCTCCGTCTGTACCCATCTGTCTGCCCCAAACTGTGAATTAATCCACTGTGCTCGATTTTTACTGCCTGCCGCCCTGATGGGACGTGTAACTGGGCTTTTGAAGTTCGCCAGAGATCTCAGATGTGTCAATCGTTTTCTATGGCTCTTTATCTGTGAGTCTTCATGTCTTTCCATGACTGCACAGACATTTTCGTCACTTTTGTCACCTCACCCAAATGCAGGAATTGTTTGCAAAATCTTCTCTCTCCAGTTCCCAGCACTGTTCTGTATATAGCTACTCTTTTACAGTATGTTCAGTATTAGACCCTTTTGACAGTGAGCCAGCATGCACATCACCAGGACCCTGAAACTGAAGCAGCTAAATGGAATTCAGCCATCATTAATTTTATTATTTACACCTGTACTTTTCCTACTGTGACATGTCAAAATGTCTTCTGTGGAAAAGGATCATAGGCAACTATCAGAGTCCAAAGTAAAACGAAGGACGCTTTCGTAATTCAGTGTTGGTATAATTTATATTACGTCGCCTGAATATATGAAACATACATATGAAAGCAAATCTCAATCAGTCGTCATTACTGAAGTCAGTAGATCTTTTTCATGGCAGACATTTTGACTTGTCATAGCAAGAAAAGCACAGGTGAAACTACTTTTGTTAACGATGTCTCAGCTCCATCAAGTGTCCCGGTAAGCCATGACAGTGAGCAATTTCCCAAGTCTGTCATGTTTAATGGGTATTAAATTAAAGCTGCTGCAGTTAATCAGGAAATAAAGTGTTTAAAGCTGCTCATTGAACCGCTTTTACTTAAGATTATCACCAACTACAGAGAAATTCATATTGGTATCTATTCAGAGGGAAGATTGTTGCCTATCCTGTTTTTAGCCATGCTAGCAGCGTGGCCTTAGCGATGG
Organism: Oplegnathus fasciatus; assembly: GCA_003416845.1. NCBI lineage: Eukaryota > Metazoa > Chordata > Actinopteri > Centrarchiformes > Oplegnathidae > Oplegnathus > Oplegnathus fasciatus. The sequence continues at coordinate 381,370 of NTHP01000067.1, read as the reverse complement.
CAGTTCACCACTTTGGTCCAGACTGAAATAATCAACAGCTATTTGATGGATTACCATGACATTTGGTAACTTTGGTGATCTCTTTACTATTTCTATTGCGCCACCAGCAGGTCAAAGTTTGTACTTATCCTGTAAAATATCTCAACATCTACAAGATAGATTGGCACAACATTTTGTACAGATATTCATGGTTCCCAGAGAATGAATCCTAATGACTTTGGTGATTTGCTGACTTTTCTCTAGCGCCTTGATCCGAACAATTAGGCAGGTACTCTGCTTTTAGTTTAGTGCTATTAACAACATGTTAGCACGCTGTTGTTAACATTGAACTCAAAGCACCACTCCTGTCTAAATATAGCCAGTTAGATTTTGGGTAAAGTGACCGCAGGGACAATCTCACAAAAGGTTGGTAGCAGAGTACTTGAGGTGCTGAGGGAAATACTGCTGTTAGGAAGCTGTCTGATGAATGGAGGGAGTGCTGGCACAGTATATTACTACAGTATATGTAGCTTGAAGCTTTTTAACAACAACACACACTTAAATGAGCTGTGATTCATATGAGAAGCTGTCAGGCATTGTGTGGGGGTTGGTGGCTCCACATCTGTGCACTACAATTGCCATGCCAAATCCCATGGTTACATATGACTCACACCTAAGAGGCTGCTATTGTAAAAAGGTGTTTTTTTTATACAAAGGAACTGAAATCATATGATGGTGTTCTTTTACCCATCACATTATCACACACATTATCCTGTGACAGATGAAGGAGAGGGTATGTGAGTGTGAAATGTCACATCCATCTCCATCTGGTTCCGTGTGTCCTGGGGATTTCTGAATCCGGCGTGCGTTCAGTGTGATGCCAAAGACGGTGGGTGGCTGGAAAGGAGCCAAGGACAGGTGGAAACATGACTCATCTCTGTTGTAAACCAGGAGAGAGAGAGTTACTTCATGTGGAGGATGAAAAAAGCCTGAGTTTCATACATTTTAAAGTTTGATTATTCTTAATTCATTATTCAACTTACTGACCGATGTTGGAGTAAAGAGTTGTGTTTTTGAGATCCAGAACCTTGTAGAAATATGCTGCTTTGCATCTTCGTTTGTGAGCATGTGTGTACGAATGTCATCCAGTTAAATAATGATGGCTCTTCAAAGGCTGTTGTCATTCTCTCAACATCTGCTTTCAGCAGGTATCAGAAATGAGGGTTTTAAGCTGTATGTCACTTGCATGACATATTCTATGCTGATGCCCTTATTATGCTCAAGGTCACTTCCAGTTTTCAGTGTTCAGTTCAGTTCAGCGGGGAGCGCTGTGTAACTGACGTCAGCCTCCTTGGAAATCTTGTATTCCTCCTTTTTCTCTCCACAAGGATAACATGTTCTCTTTCTTTCTCTGTCTGTATCTTCCGCCCTCAGATTGTTGTGGGAGTGATCCTGCTCTACTACCTCTTGGGAATGAGTGCCTTGATTGGAGCGACCGTCATCGCTGTGTTGGCTCCTGTACAATATTTTGTGGCCACCAAGCTGTCCCAAACACAAAAGAGCACTCTGGTGAGTATTTTTATTGGATCTTTTACTGAGATGCAGGACTGTTTGTGACTATTTTTGTCTATTTTTAGCCATGCTAGCAGCTATGGATGGCAGTGTCTTTTGGTCCAGGCTGAAATATCTCAACAACTATGGGATGAATATCCATTAAATGTTGTACTGACATTTATAGTCCCCAGAGAACGAAGCCTACTGACTTTAGCCACGCCCTTACTAGCACCACCACTTGTTTTTTATTGAGGATGTATCCTAATGACTTCGACCATCTGCAAGTTTTTGGTACAGATATTTATGGTCCCTAGAGGATGAATCCTGCTGACTTTAGTGATCCCCTGACTTTTTCGCTAGTACCACCATGAGGTTGACATCTGTGTGCAGAGTGACATTTCTCTCGGATGGAAAACCTTGCAATGTGCTGCAGACATTCAAGGTAAAAGGTCTTTAGTGATCCTCTAGCTTTTCATCAACCATCATCATCAAGTCAAAAGTTAAATTTGTCCAATGCTTTGGTTTACATTGCAAAGAGCATTACTGCCTCTCAGAGCTGCTAGCGTAGCGTCAGACTCTTTGTTTTGTTATAATCATGGTGAATTCACGTGATTTTTAGAAACCTATTATTCCAGTACATCACAGAGAAACTCAAAGTCGTGGCTACTTTTTACCAGAGTTCCTGGTTGCCAACAATCTACTCACATGTTGAAATAAAATGTAAACAGTGTCTTCAATGTGTGTGGGCTCTGAGCTATCCCTGTTTCAAAGAGACCATGCAGGACTTTTCAAACAGAGTTGGTCAATATTGGTTTGTCCACATCACACCAGATAATGAAGTGGACGTAATGATGATGCTGAGTCATGCTTCTCTCCCTCTCAGATACACAAACACACACACCCAGCTGGACACCTCAAAATAACAGTCATTATCTCTTCGGGGAGTAAAATCTTTGTTTTATCCTGATAGGAGAAACAACCAAATGTCTTCAGTCACACAAGATACTGTGTGCTCATCTTGCCTCAAGCCTTTCTGCTGCTTCCAGCTGCTACATTCAATAAGACCAGTCACATGTAATGATCCTGTTCTTGATACTGTGGAGCATGATTTTATACCAGAGAAAAACACTTTGCTTTGATGTCTTGGATCTCTGCATTAGCAATTGAACCCAGGAAGCAGAGGTGATTGCGCTCATGTCGCCCTCTGGCTGCACCTCTTATAGTTTATCTGTCCTTGATGTGTCAGATTACGGTTGTGTAATCAAAGTATCCCTTTCCACTGGCAGGAATACTCCAGCGAACGTCTAAAGAAGACCAATGAGCTGCTGAGGGGCATCAAGCTGCTGAAGCTGTACGCCTGGGAACACATCTTCTGTGACAGTGTGGAGGAGACCCGGGGCAAAGAGCTCACCAGCCTGCAGGCCTTCGCTCTTTACACATCCATATCCAGTGAGACGCTTTGTTTCCTCTGCACACGCTGAACCTTGTCCTTCTTATCTTCTTCCACTCTCTCAGATGATCAGTGGCTGCAGCCTGCATGGCTCCAGTCCTGTATAGACTGTTTCCAATCCAAAATCAATAATTGCAGATTTAAGAAGCGAGAGCAATCATAGTTGGGCAGGTAATGAAAGATATATGGTAGATACATAATGGGCAGAGAAAAGGGGTTGACAAATGTCCTTTAAGACTCAAACACAGGATGTTGGGATTACCTTGTATGCACTTGCCCACTGCTGGCCCAACAGTACACCCCAGCTGTGTATTTTTGAGTCTGTCTAATTGATTTTGAAAAGTTTTTATGAAACCAAAAGGATGTTACGTGCGAAATTAATCATTCAATTGAAATGAAACTTAAAAAGAAACACAACGTTTGTGATGTTTTAACAGAGTATCTGTGAGTTGGATGGATAAACTCCTGCTTTTTTTTGTAAGAATAAACGGTAGCAATAGAAAAAAGTCCAAAGAAAGTTATTGTCTACTTTACATTGTTTATTTTCTCTGGGTAAAGTCCTGGAAAGCGCCTTCACATCCTCCTGTCTGTTCCTCTTATGCTTTCAGTTTTCATGAATGCAGCTATTCCCATCGCAGCTGTATTGACGGTGAGTTTAAATTCCAGCTCGTCCATTAATTCACCGAAATGTAAGTGATTCAATTTGCTCTGCTTAAGACGAGTCTGCTTATAGTTGTGTCGTGCTATAAACAGAGACAATAGTTATTGAGCAGAGTGCATTCGGTTGACTTTCCCCCTGTGTGAAGGACAGAGCAGAGACAGGCAGTCTGACTGTAAGATGTTTAGTGATATTTCGAGTGACACAGTGGAGGGCTCTCTAACAGCACCACACTGAATCATGTTTGTATTTATAGAAGTCCTTTATGGTTGTAGACTTGAGTGGTGACAAATTCAGACAGATCCCAAGGAGAGGGATGATTATTAATGACAAATATAGATAAATGATTTATCTTTGGTTTGATTTTACTGTCAAACTCAAGTTCAATAGCAACTTGAAGAATTAACTTTTTCTCTATGATGGGTTTTTATCTTGAACAGGCCACGAGCAACTATCAGCCGATCAAAAGTCAGGTTTAAAGATCTAAATCCATGCTGTTGAGACTAACCTCAGACCTTTCTGTCCTCCTTCCTGTAGACGTTTGTGGTTCATGTTCACATCTCCGAGGATGCCGATCTGTCCCCAGCTGTGGCCTTTGCCTCTCTGTCCCTCTTTCACATCCTGGTCACGCCCCTCTTCCTGCTCTCCAGCGTGGTGCGCTCCACTGTCAAGGCTCTTGTTAGGTGAGAAACTAAAAGATATTTTGACAGTAGAGTGCAATGTCAGATTCATCCTCTTCATGCTCATCTTTAAAATAAAATACAAAGAGTACAGTTTCATAATCTATAGATAAACTAGGAAAAACTGGTTTGTTTTTGATTGTTTATTGGTTGGGAAGTGTCTGCAAATAGTCATGCGGAAGGAGATGTTAACTGAAACAACAGAAACACCACTGACAATGAGCAGAGTAGTGAAAAGCAACATGATTAGATGAAACACTTGACCTTTTCCTGCAGTAGATGGATCAGCTGCATTATCGGATCAGCCTTTGTTCATGTAACAAAGTGCTTCAATTCTCTGTTGTTTTTGTACACTTGTCTCTGACACTGGTCACGTTGTGCCTATTTATGTCAGCAATTAGTTTCACAATTAGTTTGGGAGTCAAGACATCTGTTGTGATTAGGCTGCTGCAGAGTTACAGATCTCCCTCCGCTACTAATGCTGCACAAGTGACTAACTCTCCATCCTGCCATGCTTCTGGATGTGTATACTGCTTTGCTTATTATACTGAGCGATAAAGTTGATGTAGGTACACTTCTTATATTTTTACAGATCAATGTAGGGCAATTAGGATACAAATTATCAACCCATCTTTTAGCTTATATGCTTTAATCTGCAGGGAGGTGTGCACTACTGCACATAGGTTCTTGATACATTTTAAGTAGAAAACAAGTACAGTAACTTGCAAAAAAGCAGGAGCACTTGAGAATGACGGGTATGCAGCGTACAGTAGACTTCATTTGTAAAGATATACTTTCACCAGTTCATCTTTAAGGTTGAGTGTTTGGAAAAAGCCAAAATACAAACACATCATCGTCTGTGGGGTAGTTTTAAATTCAGTATTGAGGAGCAAAACATTAAAAGGATTCACCTGAGCTACGAGAGATTATAAATGTGCAAAAAAAAGTATTCACTTTCCATATATAATTAGATATTAGGAAAATGAGACAAAAAGTGAAACTCCCAACATTTGGCTGTTCTGTGAATAACAAGCTCACTGATTTACCTGAAGTGGTTATTTACACATTCTAGATGCATAATCTCAGATTATTAACAAAATCAAGTATGATTTTACTGCTTAAAAGATTAAAACAGTCTTCTAAGGATGTCTCATGAAGTCAATGAAGCAGAGATCTTTTCCTTAAGACTGTGCTGGCAATGAGGGCATGTCAGTTTAAATCATCTCTATCTGTACGTCTTGAAAGTGATCACAGGGCAGGAGTAAAATGTGGGGGGGTGATGAAACCGGCTGCAACAGGATTGCTTTAAATTACAAATTACATGTCACACATTTTCTATACAGGATTTTAGGGGGGCCAGCTAATACAACTGCACTGGTGTAAGCACCTTATTTTAACTGGCTTTTCTCTCTTGAATGTGGAGGCTGCCTGTGATCCGTTGAGATGGCTATTTTGGGACAGTGTGATCTGACACACTTTGTCAGACACCAGGAAAAAAAAAGATTCAGCACCTCAGTTTCTCTTCACACTTCAACCTGAGAAAATGTTTCTTTGTGGAGGAAAAATAGGCTAACAGCGTTGTAAATGCAAAGTCATTGTGCAGCTTTAAATATATGTCATTAGATTTCATTTTTAGAGTTGTCATGTGGTGCTGCATAAGCATCGGTTATTCTCATTTCATAATGCTCTCGCGATAACAGGGACACTTCTCATACTGATGTCGTTAATGCAGTGTATTTGCTCTAACACACAGGGTTCACTGTGGCACGTTACCTGTGCTTCTCTACTGTAGACTGAATGTCTTAATAGATACATGGATACATAGATGTGTAAATTGAAGGAAATTAGTCCCATTGAGAGGGTTTCAGCAAGTTTCTGATCTGTTATGTAACACAGATTTGGTCCTTAGATTTAGATGACATGTGTCAGGGAAGCATTTCTTCTCATTTAGGCAGTGAAATAGAAGATAAATGATTTAATCAGAGATGTGGAGATATGACAGGGGGAGAAAGTGAAGGTAAAACTCTTACTGAACTGTTTCATTGAATGCACGATGTGACAGTAAACAGTAGGGATGCTGTTACCTTTACATGGATGGAAGTGAACTACATTGCTTGTGTTTGTGTGCTGTACTAGTTGAATGCAGTATAAGTGATCTACCATTATGTTTTGAACAGTCTATTCTGATTTAATTTGATTTTTCATCATTAGTGACTTGGCGTCTCTTGTCTCTTTCCCCTCTGTTTAATCTGCAGTGTTCAGAAGCTCAGCGAGTTTTTCTCAAGCGATGAGATTGGAGACGAACAGGAGCCCAGAGCAATGTTAACCTCTGGCTCCAGCAATCACAACCAAAATAGATACCAGGCTGTGGTAAGCACATGAATCACAAGATTTTTGTGTTGGCTTGATTTAGGCAACAAGGTTTTCTCACTGTCTCCCCTGCTGGTGCATCCAGGCCGTCTGACTTTGTTCTGAATGTTGTTTTCTTCCTCCACCGTATCATCTTCCTGTTAATGTCACCATTTACCCCATTGTCCTCCATGCCTGATGCTATATAACCCTCCTCTAGTCATCCTCTAAACCTTTCCCCTCGTCCTCCTCCTCCTCTTTGTCCCGACACCTCCAGCCCCTGAAGGTGGTGAACCGGAAGCGCCCCCCGAGGGACGACTGGAACAACTACAGCTCACAGGGGGACCATGAGGGTGACGGACCCTCCCAGGACATGGACCATGACATCTGTATCAAGGTGAGAGAGATGAAAGGAGAGACCGATGTGTCATCCTGTGAAGTTTTATCAAAGCTTTCTCTCCAGGTTTTGTCACAATCACACCAGTCATGTAGCAGTTATGACCTTCAGAGATTTCTTTGCATGAGAGACAAACATCAGTAAATCATTTTTTGCTATGTTCCTGTAATGTTGTCCACCCTCTAGTTATTGAACAAATGTTTACAGCTATCTGAGATACAATATCTCATTTTTTTACAAGGGTTTTTGACAAGTCATTACATTTTATTAGCTATGGTGGTGCATTCAAAAGAAAAAACATGACAATAGTAAACAAAAAGAAACCACTGTCAAGACATCAAAATGATAAAAGTGAACATTAGAGGCAAAAACAGAAAAATAATAAGAACATAGGTTGGTTTTAAATCATCCAAAAGATGTTATAGATCGAAAGTGTAACTGTAATTATGATTTTCAGTCAAAAGGGAGCCTAAACAGAAAGCTCTATCACCCCTTTCTGTAGAGACTGCGGGGACAGAGAGGCAAAGCTAGTCAGAGCAATTTTAATAAATATACTGTATGGCTGAAAAATAGCTTCAGGTAAAGTGGCTAATTAATATGAACCAGTGATTCTTTTGGTGGCATTGAAAGACAGCAAATTGAAAATCATGGGTGTGAAAGGGACATTTCAAAATAAATCTACATAAAGTACCTTAGATTAAATGTAAAGATGAAACTTAGAGATGTTATGATGCACAATATCAGCAGAATCCAAAATAGGTAGCAACAATTGCCAAGTTTATTTTCTGACATTAAAAGAAGAACGATGTCTGTAGCTATACTGCCCAGACCTTGGTTTACTTTTTCTACGTACTGTTATATACAGTATATACTGCGTCTATTTGTATGTATAAAATAAATGGAGGTTTCATCATCACAACGTATTATGTACATCATACACAATATTTTGGACAGCACTGATTATTTTGACAAACTTGGAATGATGCATCTAATTTCTGTTCACTGCAGTTTTCAAAATTGCTCTGCTTTGCCTTAGAGGGGCACTATTGACATTTGTTATTAATATCTGGGACGCTGTTGATTGGGTTTGCATGAAATGTAGCAAAATCATTTTTCTAGCTGTGGAAAATTTAAAACTGCAGTGATTCGCCTGCTCAATTTATTCTCTGTATGTCGTTTGCAATATCTTGGATGCAAGTGAATAGCACCAGTATCCTCCTGCATGAAATTAATGAGAATGAGGTCACATTTACTTCTTATTGCCTCACTGCCACTCTGCATTATTTTTGATGGATTACTTGACACACTTACTTGAGAGTGAGTTAATCTCTGTTTGACATCTGTCTGTACTGTCCTCAGATAACTAGCGGTTATTTCACCTGGACCGATGGACCTCCAACACTTTCTAATGTGGACATCAAGATTCCTTTTGGTGAGCATCAGGCGGTGTGATGTACAATCTGCCTCCTCAGATCCTCTCTTTATTTGTTTCCTTCTGTTACTAACCTGTTAACTTTCTGTGTCATTGCGCCGCTCTCTCCTCAAACCTCTCAGGTAAGCTGACTATGATTGTGGGCCAGGTGGGTTGTGGGAAGTCGTCTCTGTTGCTGGCAGCGCTGGGAGAGATGCAGAGAATATCAGGAACAGTCACCTGGAACAGGTCAGTTACAAGTTCACTGTTTTCTGTCTTTGCCAATCAACTCTGAATACTTCAATTAAAACCTTTTAATCACTGCTTGGATTTGAATGATTGAATTTCCTGTTGCCTCATCAGTCTGAGAGACTGAGAGGTAAACTGTGTAGCTGCACAGTGAAGCACTGTTACTGAAGGTTTTAATGGCATGATGAAACTGAGAAAATAAGGTCCTCTCTGAAAATACTTGTGATTATCCTCGATGCCCGATGGGTGCAGAAGTGATGACGCTAATCACGGTTTGTCCTAATTATCTGATATTTACTGTGATTTTGTGCCTAAATGAAGTGACACTCTGTGTGTTTGAGGGTTTTCCTTCCACAAAGAAGTGCTGGTCTCATAAACAATCACAGTATCGGTACAGCAGTTACCCCAGTACATCAACCACCTCCCCTTACATTCAATTATAAAGCAATGCGATACATGTGCCCTCAGGGAAACCCATGTACTGTACGCTATGCATAACCTTTTTTTCAAACGAAATTCAATACAGAGGTGAAAGGTTAATTTGAAGAGAAATTGTCCACCACTCTGACTCTTTTCAGCCCTCTCTGGTAATTGGTCTGTCAGGGTTTTATTTATGTTGCAGCGATAAATTCTACGTCCCTGACAAGCCAGTGTAATTAGCATCAAAATCAGACCTCATACCACGACATGGCAATATAACATAAATGGATTTGTAGGTCAGTGAAATAGAGCTGATACTGCAGCTTTTATTTTTTATGACTGATAGATATACTAGAGTATAGAGGAACGTGAGGATCTGTTCATGCACCACTGACCCAAAATTAGTCAAATGCAGGAGGGGAAACATCCCAACAGACCTGCAGTGGCTGCAGGCTGAAAAAGCCCCTCCTTTCTTCAGCGAGTTGAAATTGCTCAGTTGTTTACGTGATCTAAGTATGCAATTTAAGCCACATGATAAGAAGTGGTCTTACAGTATATGGGGTCACTGAAGACGGCTGTTGGACAAGGACGAAAGCTCCAGACAAAGCTAGTTTTATGTGTTATCAAGGTCAGGAATGAACCTCCATACTCAAAAAATAATTTTTCTAGTGTTTCACAATAAGCTGATAAAAGTAGCTGATCTTGAGACCCCTTGGATTTATCATGTGACCCCTGCCCCTGCACTAAAGGAATGTAATGTAATGTCCTTGTAGTACTTCACATTGTAAGGAAGCTCACTGCAGTGTTATCTCTGTGTATGTGATGTGTGGATGGTTCAGTACATTTTGTGACTGTAATGGTGATTATCTGTGTGGACTGTTGCACAAAATCATTTCTCCGCTCTGATGAGTTTCTGTTTAGTTTTTGAAATGACAAAAAAAGTCCAGTCCACTGATTAGTTAGGACTGCAGACCAACACAACTGGAGCGCTTGGAGTGCTTCTCGGCATGTTTTCTTCGCTTTTTCTAACCTCTGGAGTCTCTCTGAGAAAATCTTGCTGCAGAATGTGGACGGCCAATTACAAGTCTCAGCAAAAGAAAACCCAGCGGTTCTTCAGTAGAAAAGCAGAGCACATTTGAAATAGCTCTGCTGGAACCGAATCCTCATGTCCCGCCTGATGCATTCTGGGAGTCATTATCTGCCACATCTGAATATCTCATCACCTAACCAATATAGCACTGCTATTAGTCTCTATTTGTCAACAAAATTTAGTCCCCCCTGCTTGATTGTTACGGTGTCCCTGGCAGCCACACACACACTCACACAGATCCTCCTCCTGTCCTGATGCCAGGGTCGTGCTGGCGCTCCCTATGATATTTAGTTGGATTGTACACCCTGCCTGGCACCGAACCCTCTTACTTATCATGTGTACCCAGAGGGACTAAGGAGCTGTCATTTAGTCTTTGCCATCCTGAAGCATTCAGAGGAGTTTGTCCGATACGGTTGTATCTGGGAGGGTCGGGGTCTGCTTTTGAGGATTTCTGGATAGCATGCGGCAGATTCAGCGCACGAAAACCAGCAGATATTCACTGAGATAAGAAATGCACATAAAGCAAAATGCACAGAGGACTAATGAGAGCAGCATGTGCCTGACAGGAGCAAACAGCATGACTAATCACAAGAGTGAGCGTGTAAACTTGTCAGATTTATGAAGACAGCCTCGTTGACTTGTTTGAAAGTGATTGGTGAGAGTCAGCTGTTGGTGTTCGTGTCTTCGGCGCTCCATGTGCTTATATAATCAAGTAAAACAGCTGTTTTGGTTACTTGACAAAACAGTCTCACCACAAGGGTCTTTCACTTTTAAGGACTTCTCACCCAAGTTGATTTAAACGTTGAAATGAGAAGTCATTCTTGACCTTTGGAAACTGCAGTTAACAAAACAATCTCCTGCTGCTGGTTTCATTCATAAATGAAAGTTTTTTGCTTTTCTCTGAGCTGCATGTAACTTTGCAGGAAACGGAAATAACAATTGACATAATGATAACACAGCAGTCAGCATGACAGCATGCTTTATGCTTTTAGTGTCTCTATTCGATGTGTTAGTCGCTTGCTTTTAATAATTGTCTGACTAGTTTTTGATTAAATAAAACCTGTTAGTGGGTCAAATTACAGGTCATGGAGGTAAGCATCTTTCCTCGGGGGGTGACGTGTTTACCAACAATGTATTTCACAAACACAAACTGTCGTTTCCGTCGGTGGGACCCCATCACCACCAGCACTACCAACACCGCTCCTCACCCACTTGCTCCCTCTACCTCCGGTGGTCCGCCGCCCCCCTCTGCTCTCCCACTCCAAATATGGCACACAGCAGGGAGCGTCTGGGATTTCTCAGTCGTTAGATATGATGACCTTTTGTATCTTGATCTCAGTATCCCGGGGTCTCAAAACTGCAAGGTTGCGAGCCCAAACCATACCTGCTGAAGTAATTAACTGCAACACATCAACTGGCTGACCCCTGAGTCTCAAACCAGTGGGTGAAAAGAGCACTTTACTGCAGGGGATCAACACAGTATATTGTCTGTAGCTGGGTTTCAGTTATTGAGCTAAAGAACAAGAAAAGCGAGTGAAGAAAAGACCTTTAAGAGTATAAAATGAATGTTTGTTGACAAATAGGAAAGCATTTTGAGTCATTAACAGGCGGGGTCATCACAGCAAACATGCTCCATTACTCCCTGTCATCATTAGGGGGGACTTGGATGGACTTTAAGTTAATTGAAGACAGTTAGAAGCTGTGTGAAGTTCCTCAGCCGGGCTTTGATGATTAAACTTGAGATTCTCGCTGCTGATAGAAACTGTCTTGTACGACTCCCTTGTGAATTCTCCTCTAACACGACCTTGACTACTTAAAGGTGTTGATTGACGTGAAGGGGAAATAGCCCTCGGTGGTTCAGTCACAGATGAAAGCTATAAGTCATCAGCTCCGGCATGATTACCCTGTTTTTATGATTGCTGCAGGATAAACACAATCAGCCGTCCATTCAGTCTTTCAAGTGTCATTAGATTCTGAGGTAATTTCCTGAAGGGGTGTTTTCATTGTGTGTTGTTAGAAATTGCTCAGTTGAGCCCTGATAATTATGGAAATCTCCGTCCATCCAAAAAAGAAAATCAGTTTGATAGTTGCTGTTTATGTTTATGTTTTAAACATTATAAGTCAAAATAATGTCACCACTTTTACACTTCAGAACTTCACATTTTCCACATTTCCCACATGTGATATTTGTTTTAAATGTAAAAATAGACACAAATAGGAAAAATATCATCATGGAAAAGGAAATTTCATGTTTCATGTTCACATGTTGTGTAAAATGCTTTGACTTTGACTGAAAGTTGTGACATAAAGTCAGTTAGATTATGTATTTATACTCTTGCCACTTGCTATCCCATCATCTTTGTAACGTCTTCAAACTTAACTTTCAAATTCATTCTCGTAACAACGGACAGATTCCCTCCGTTTTGGAGAACCTCAGGTTCAGCCAGTATTCCTTGATGTGTCTTGGTGCATATGGAAAGCCAACTAACATATTACTAAAGCTCACTATAATTTCAAAAATTTAAAAAGTAATATTTGTATTTGTAATCATATTTAATGGCATTATGTAATTTGTGATGTCTAAGAAGTCTTTTTTTCTTTCTTCTCTCCTTTTTTATGATTGACCACTGAACAGTGCTGCATCGTTCTATTTATTTTGAATCTCTTGTTTTCGTTTTTATTTAAATTGATTTAAAATTTCACATTATTGATTAGTTTTTTCTAAACCCCAATTTAGGGGGAGGTCCATGTTATGAGCCTATATGGTTTATGACCTCTCCTGTGAAATCAGGTCACTTCTCTTATTTGTTTTTTATTTTTCATGGGTTTTTTTTGCTCTCTGATGTTTTTGGGAAAAACTAACAAACAAATATTATACTGTAAAGTCTGTTTCATAACTTTTCAAATAGTGAGTTTCATTGTTTGTCTTATCAGTAATAAAAATCTATTAAATATATATAAAACAATAAGTAAATGAATCTACAGCTAAATATAAAAATGTACATTATGTTTAAATTTGCTGAATACATTTTTGTTTTGTTTTCACAAACAGTTGTTGTTTCTTTATCTTAATTTCAGCTTAACACCTCCTAAATAGAGTTGCAGACACCGTTCACTTCAATTTCTTCTCCTTATTTTACACAGTCGCAGTAAACAGTCGTGTTTACATGCGTGTGTGTGTCATGTCAGAGCTTCTTAAATGTCAGTCGCCCGCTCACTTCCTAACAGCTGTGGTCCTTTTTAAAGGCGCTGCAGTAAACTGGTATAAATCAGCCCTCCCTTTCTGGTTGTTCTCACGCGTGATCAGAGTCACCTTCTCAGGACAACTCACAGAGGTGTCAACTTGTCATACCTAAAAATACACCTCAGCTTCTACTGAACATGTGCAAAGCCTCAAACAGCCAATCAGATCTTTATGAATTTTAGAGGTAGGAGTCTGAATGTGAATGGTTATATGCATGTGATTGTGTGTGTGTATGTACTGTATGTGTGTGCACACTTTGAGGCATTTAATTATTAAAAAATAAGTTTATTTGAGTTTTAAGGCATTTTCAAATTAAATAACCAGACTTTATAAATGCCCCCAGGGCCTCTGGGTGTTTTCACTGTATTTTTACAACTTTTGATGGGGAACAACTGCAGAATTGTTAAATACACTTCCATTAATATTTTTTTTTCTCTATTTTCCGCAGCCTGCCAAACCTGGAGTCTGAGGGCGATGAAAGGTAAATGCTCAGAGTAAAGAGATAAAAGGCCCAAGCACCCGAACCTAAACACATAAACCAGTGCCGTCGTGTGTTTTTAGTCGTGCCTTAAAGAACAATTCAAAACATGCATGAAGATCTGAGATTGACTCCTGAGGACAAAAGTCAAATACATTAAAATATCTGTAGCCTGGGTGACATGAATATTTTCAAACATACTGAGGAACACCATTTTTGACGAGAGGAAACACATTTGCACACAAACAATAGTGGACACTATAAATCAGTATTATAAATTAAGCTCTGTTGACAGTTCATTATTGTCACTGGTTTAGCTATCGCAAATAGTGATGTTATTTTAGCACACTGTGGATCATTGTGTCTATTTGTGAATTCAACTGGCCATGCCATTCACACATACACACACACACAAACACACACACACACACACACACACACACAGACGTCCACGTTGCCCTGTGTTTGGCAATAGCATATCAAACTAGCATTTGACAGCTGGTGTCTTGTCACTGGCTGATGCCGCTGTCTTTGTCTAACAGAACATGTGACTTTAAGCTCTGTGTGTCTGTTGATAGCATGATGTTTTTAGGGTGTGTGTGTGTGTGGTGAATCACAGTATAGGACAGAACATAAGTTTCATCATTTTCATTTTTGCAGCTCAAATTTGATATACAATAGCACTGTTCATATATTAATGCAGTCAAGGTTAGTTTTATTTTGTCATAAAACAATATCTACAAAATATACTTGTAAATATATACCAAGTACAAAGAAAAGCGAAGAAAAAGGCTCTGCAGAGTAAAGAGTGTTTCTATCGGAAAAGGGAGGACAAAAAAAGCCCAAAACAATAAATAGCATGAAAAACAATCAAGATATAATACATAAAAGTGAAGCATGACATAAAACTTAACATAATATACGGTATTTCTGTAGTGTTTTAGCCACATAACTTTCAAAGTGAAAGTCTGCTCCCTTAATAATTTCAAACTATCTGTTAATCACCACTCACAATAAATGATTAAATTATTCATTCACAGTATTTATCATCTATGTGATTGCAATCTAGAAAGAAATCTTCAGCTCGCGGGGAATTCTTCTGGTAACTTGAGTATTTGCCGATGTGGCAGTTATGCATCAAGGTGACTCAATACTGAAACTTTTTTTAGCTCCCCCTGTCTCTTTGCTCTGCGACTGTCGGTGTCGAGAAAAGAATCAGGATCAGGATCAGGGACAGACGTCTAGTCAGGAAGGAAGGACGGCACGTAGTGTGTGTGTCATCTCGACCCCCAATCCATCTTAGTGAGGCTTTGTCTCCTCTCATGTTGTTTACTCAAAAACATGCCAGCCAGTGGAAATGGAGAGGGAAGAAATCAACTCACCATCATGAACTTTATTTCCCTGCACTGATCAAATGAACAATGTGGTATTCGACAGCGTCAGCAGTCCCTTTAATTATTTACCGCATGCTTCAAGCACCCTCACTACAAAACACAAAGTCAGTTTTTCTGTTTATTTGGTAAATCTGCAAGTTTCTGACACACTGATGCCAGAAATACATTTACACATTTCAAGCACAAATCATTCTTTTCTCACCTCAGCCTGCCTCTGCAGTTATAGGGCAGCTTACAGTGAGAGACATACACAAGATGAACGAGATACCAGCTAACAGCAACGGATATCCCGACAACCGCAGACCTCGTGTTGACGCACTAATCTCAGCCTGAGGAATCAGATCCTCTGAGAACTGAATGCGTCAGAGTCCAAACGGGCTAATGCTGATTTCCATATCAGCAGATTACAGGAAGAAAAATTGGGAAGGGGTGGAGTGTGGGCGTTATTTTTAGGGAGGATAAGATCACAGCTAATGATAGACCTGTTCATGTAGGGCAGTGGTTGGCCTGTTGGTGTTTGGGCTGCTGAGCAGTGACATGATTGCCATAGTGAGGGAAAAATATATGGGTTAGTGCATGTGTGTGTGTGTGTGTGTTTTCTGTTAATCATTACAGGAATGAGGTGGAGTTAAGGATTGTCACGTTAGTAATCTGTGCATCTCAAGGGGAACAGTATTGTATATCTAATGTTTCTGTGTGTGTGTTTGATATTTTCTCTGCAGTCCCACAGACAGAGATGCAGCAGGTGACGGAGACATCAGGTGAGCTCAGACAACACACCAGGTGGTCTCCATGGAGATGCATTAACATCATCAGCTGAGCAGAACAGCAATTTTCATGGTTATCTAGAAACCCACTGAAGATAATAGAGAACAAGATACTCCCTCTGCTGACACATGCACCCCCAACCATCAAATGCATATTGACTTCACAAATACACCACAATCTTTAATGATCCCTGAACCAGTTCTTTATGGACTGGAGTTATTTTTATGACTCAGCTTCTGAGGCTGAGGGGTTCCCTGTGGTGCAGAAGTTAAACGGTTTACTCATTAAGATGTAAAACGTGATCACAGAGAGAGAGGGAGAGCATTGTTTATTTTTACACGCCTGCATGTGTTTAAAAACCTCTGGTAGGAAGAGAGGCGCTGTGGCCTACGCTTCCCAGAAGCCCTGGCTGTTGAATGCGACACTGGTGGAGAACATCACCTTCGAGATGCCCATGATCAAACCAAGGTAAGACCTCATACCTGCACTGAGCAGTTTAAAGGAATGATGAGTTGATGGTTACATGTGTTGGAGGTTTAAACCCTGCAGGGCTTCTCCATGGGCGCTGCTGTTGGGTTGGTCGATGGGCATTTTATGATTTTAATAGCGAGCAAGTAAAAAGGTGACAAGAAATTAGAGGAGAGAGAGACGGAAAATGACATACAACACAGGTCCCTGGCTGAGTCAAACAGAGGAGGTTGGTGCTGTAAACCCAGAGGCCACCAGGGCATCTCAATCAGAAATAGAGCTGAACATTATAACATTGATGAAGGGTGGATCTATTGCAGGATTGTTGTATTAGGCTGCATTAGTTGGTTAGGTAGGTATACATAATAAACTGTACACTTGCACTGGTAACCACTGTGCGAGCGGTCTTCCACATTAATTATAGAACTTAACTTTGTTGCCTCAGTGCTGTAACTGTGACACCCATAATCACAATAAAACTTGCCATCTAAGGCCCTTCTCCTTTCAAATGACATTCAGAGTTGTTAATTAAAACAGAGTAATCAGCGTTGTCAGGCCAAGCTGTTAAGCCAAAATAGAGCCCATAACCTTCCTGCTCCCTGAGGCCACTGAGGTAAATTGGATGTGTTGATGTCAACAGTTCAGTAAAAAAAAAGCCAGTTGGTGACACCCTAAATAAACCGTTTGGACGCTGAGACACCTCGTGCCGGGATTTGGCTGAAGATGTGCGGTTCTGTTTCACTTTAGTCACGGTGCACAGTGTCTTCAGTTTCACTCCTGGCACAACAGCATGTGCTGCGTCCGCCCCGTGTGGGCAAGATCAAAAATACACACGCTCTCTTTTAATGATGTACACAATTGCACGCGCTCACAATGTTCATCCTCACAACAAATGGTCTCTCTGAAAGGTCAATTGCTTGCATTTATGGTTGCAGCCTGGCTCTCTCTGGGTCTAATGGACTGTTTTTATAAAATACATCTAATGGAGCGCTGTGGTTTGTTGCTGTGGAGATGTTCTATAAAAAGGAGATGTTTGCCCACCCTATGCTGCCTCTCTTCGCTGTCTCCTTTGTCTTTCCCCTCAGGTTCTGTCTTGCTGTCTGTTTATTTTCTGGCAAGATCCAGAGGATCTAACTTACTGCAGTACCAGGTGTTTCCAGGAAAAGATGCTGTGTGGTCAAGACTGTTGACCACACAGCACGTTAGCTTTTGTGCACAACAGTCAGTTGAAGCACAAATTATACATTTCAAAAGACTTAAAGTTGATAATGAATATTTTCTAAAGTAAAATACTAGTCTCTGCTAGACTAAGAATATCCAACTGGTGAGGGCACATCACAGTCATTAATATTCTCACAAAAACCCACCAGGATCCGGACAAAGATACATTTTCCAGACTATTTAAAGCAGGGATAATCGACCTGTTCTGGGCAGTGACTCCATATTTTTAGGTTACAATATCCTCAATGCTGCAGCAATTACAGAACTGTCAACCTGTCCTGTACAAGAGTGTGGCGTCGTTTCTCCTGTAGCTTCAAGACTATGTTGGTAGCTACAAATGACGGCACATTTAAATGAACAGCATGCTATTCATTTAAATCTGAACACCAATGAACTGAAATTTGTTCCCAGTGTGTCTCTGTGCTCTCTGAATCTGTCTCTCATCTCTTTATTCTGTGTCTGTCTGCTGCTGAAGTGAGTCTGATCAAGCATTCGGGGCAAAATCTTTCAAGCTAAACCCCAGAGGCTGCTGGGACTCTTTTCATCTTTGCATTTTCAGTGTTCATGGTTTTGTTCAGAGACTTTTATGGGTTGTGTTATGCATACACAACAGCATGTTATATATAAGATATGTATCATTCAGATTAATTTTCTATCTGGATTATTAGCCAACATATTAATAATGAGGCCCATTGCTTCCTTCCACCTACAGTAGTATTAGCAGCTGGTCACTGTCCTCATCTGTGTTCTGTCTCTATCTCTGTGGCCGCCAGATACAAAACTGTCATCGAGGCCTGCTCTCTTCAGCCTGACATCGACATCCTTCCACAGGGGGACCAGACAGAGATCGGGGAGCGGGTCAGTATCACAGTAAAATGTACCATTTTCTTTGAATTCCTTGTTGTCTTTTCATTTTCCAGGTCTGGACAGAGCTCCCACTGCAGCTCACTGTGCTGCAGAATCATTTGTCATCATTACTGTGCAGCGAGGGTTTTTTTTGTGTGTGTGTGGAGCTGGACTGGCCTTGTTCAGCCAGAGCTCTGTCATGTTGGATTTCTTCATGCAACAGCAATGCGGGAAATAAGCTGTGATCTCTTTTGTTACTCTGGGGGGCGAGTGCCACACGCATTTATGGGTGTAATCATGTCGTTCGTCCCTCTTTTGTAGTAAAACCTTGTAGTGAAGTATTTTCCTGCCCTCTGGTGCAGGGTATCATCCTGTCAGGTGGACAGAAACAGCGTATCAGCGTAGCCAGAGCCTTGTACCAGCAGACCAACCTGGTCTTTCTGGTGAGTCTGCACACATGTTCGATCTAAAGAATGTTTTCAGTTGTTTGATTGCACTTTTAATTAACCTTGTTAGCCGACAGTATTCAGTACTCACAGCAAAATAGTGTTTCTGAAGCTTCACCTGAAGATCTAGATGTGATTCTATTTCTGATGCCTTCCTACGTGGCAGAAATAGCAACACGCTTCTCTAAACCCAACTGCAGGGCTGAGAGGCTAAATGCAACATTCAACTGACAGTTTGAAAATGTCAGATCCTGATGGACTTTACTACCTCTCAGTTATCAATAATCATTTTGTAATAATCTGCAGATTATTTTCTCAATTAACCCTTTAGTCAATGAAATGTTAAAATGTCGTCAATTTGCTTGTTTTGTCTGACTGACAGTCTAAGGCCTTAAGATATTCACTTTACATATATGACAAAGAAAAACCCCAAATTGTCACATATAAAATGCTTGAAAAAGATAATGTTTGCCATTTTTGCTTGAAAACGATGTTATAATGTCATAGAGATATAAAGTTTTTAGGGCGTTTAAACTCCTTAGTTTTGTTTTGCCTTCTCGTCCCCCCTTGCAGTTATTTTAAATGTCTGTTTGTGTATTTTTTAGGATGACCCATTCTCTGCCTTAGACATCCACCTGAGTGACCATCTGATGCAGGACGGCATCCTCAAGCTCCTGAGAGAGGAGAAGAGGACGGTGGTGTTGGTCACTCACAAACTTCAGTATCTACCACACGCAGACTGGGTAAGACCAATGTGTGTGTGTGTGTGTGTGTGTGTGATATTTGCAGCCAGTATCTTAACTAACTGGATCGGTTACGGAGTTGCAGACCCTTTTACACTTTAATAGTCACAGTAAATGTTAAGATTGTCTGTTTGTGATGCCGTTATATTATTCATGATGTAAACATTTCATGATTTCATTTGGGATGCAAACAGTTTATCTCAGAAAGATCCTAAAGTGCACAAACATTGATTTCCAGTCTCAGCTAATAAAGGCAAGGCAGCTTTATTTATACAGCTCATTTCAAACTCAAAGGCAATTCAAAGCGCTTTACAAAAGCACAGACAAGCTTTAGAATGACGTTCAAAACAATAAACAATAAAAACCAGAATAAAATCAAATTAAATTGAAAAGTTATATAAAATGAAATAAAATACAGTTACAGTGCAGTAATAAGTTGCAAGTTGCCCCAAATGCAACAAAGGAAATAAAAGTGCAGTAGAGAAACCAATCAATCAAAGTGACAGGAGATTGAAATGGGACACATTTGAGATCATCAGGAAGTTGATTCCATCTGTGTGCAGCATAGTGGCTAAAAGCAGCTTCACCTTGCTTTGTTCTGACTCGAGGATCTACCAGCTGACTGCTTCCTAGAGATCTAATGTCCCTACTGGGTTTATATTCTTCAAGGAGATCACAAAAGTCTTTTGGCCCAGGATTATTGAGTGATTTATTAACTGGCAGCAGCACTTTGAAATCTATTCAGTGTAAAGATTTAAGAACATGTGCTCAGGTCTCTTGGTTCTGAAGTTGTCTGACGGTCTTTTTAGGAAGACCAGACAAGAGGCCGTTACAATGCTGTTATAATACTACTAAAGTTTGCTTTTTTTCTCTCTACTTTGTTATGTATATGTGTGTGTGTGTGTGTGTGTGCGTGTGTGTGTGTGTGTGTGTGGTTAGATCATTGCCATGAAAGACGGCACCATCCAGACTGAAGGGACACTGAAGGACATCCAGAACTCTGAGCCTGAACTCTTTGAGCAGTGGAAGACCCTGATGCACAGACAGGACCAGGAGTTTGAGAAGGTGATTCATGACTGGACACTCAAAGTGCAAATGAATCCTTAACAACTTTGAATCTGCCTTTTATAATCTTCTGTCGATTTAAGAGTTTTTAGATTCAGGAGAAGTGCGAACAACCCAGTGCTGCTTGGAACAAAACGTTGATTACCTGAATGTTTGCTTAATGTCTCAGCAGATTGTAGCGTTTAGTATTCTGGGGAGAATCAGATGTTGATCTTTTTGTCTCCTCCAGGAGACGGTGGCAGAGAGTATGACTGATCTGGAGAGGAAAAACCTGCGGAGGGCCATGTACTCCAGAGAGGCCGTCAGGACTGAAGAGGACGAGGAAGGTGAGAGGTCACAGGACACGCCGGGATGATTATAATGTTTATACTGATAATGATAAAGGCGTTGTATCATTTCCCTTTTCCTGTTGTGTCTATTTGCAGAGGAGTGGCACCTCTTACATTAAAGCTTAAGCTCATCAGCTTATGTTTAATGTTTACACCTGCTGCAATGTTTGCAATGATTTGAATGGCTACAAATTCCCTGTATTTCATTCTTGTCCCTCGTTCTTTATTTATTCTATCCCGCCTCTGTAAAGCAAACATTACGTGGGTGTTAAATGCTCCATACAGTCTTGTTCTCTCCGGGTCTGGTGTCTCTTGTCTTGGCTTCTCTTTAGACTTTCTCAGCAACCAGATATGACACCAACTTCTCTCTAACAGCCTCCCGCTGCGGCTAAACACCGAATCTGATCCTTTATCTGTGTGTGTGTCTCTGCTGTTGAATGTTGCGGCTGTATAGTGGAAGGTGCTAAGATGCAGTGGCTGTACTCTTTACCTGTGTTCTGTGTTGTCTCCCGTGCGTTGGTGGCACCCCTGCGTGGACTTGTGCGATGGCTCCAGCATCAGGTGCTGCCCTCATGTTCGATGGAGCAGGTGTGCCCAGAAAGCATGAACTGAAAAAAGAAAAAACGTCTGTGGCATTGTGACGCTGCAAGCAAATCGCAGCTGTGTCAGCTTCTCCCACCATCTTAGAACCTCATCATCCACCTAGTCTTTTCTTTTTCTCATTTCTCCCTCAAACATTTGTCACTCCTGCTCCTCAAAACCTACTTAATGCCAGCATGATTGCACAGTAGATGATGGTAGCAGTAGTGCGTTTAGCCCTGCCAGTCATTCTCTCCCTTTCTTTTCCTTCCTCTACTCTGCTGCTTCCTCTCTGCCTCCAGCTTGTCTGAGCCTCCCAGACTCCCACATGCAGCCTTATGCTGCAAAGCTTGCCGCATGATGTGATGTGATATATTTACATCAGGGGTGGGGAGGAGGCGGGAGGTCGTCGCTCCTGAACCCCAGTCAGTGTGCCATGGCTGCTCCGTTGCCCCTGAAAAAACACGCCAGTCATGGGAATGAGCATCTGCTTGGTGTTGAAGAACATGAAGAGATACTGTAGCCTGTAGCATACTTTCTCTGTGGTTTCTCCTCTCCTTTGGCCCTGTTTCTGTGTTATTTTGTCTCTTCTCTCCTGTCCTGTGCAAGTAGTGGTTCTTCAGACAGACACAGGAGGACAAAATCTGAGAAATGTCAGCAAAGGAAACAGAAAAGACAACAAAGATAATGAAATGGGATAATGAAATGGGAAGGAGGGTGGGGAGGGGCGTCAGAAATGTCAGAGAGCGTATGAGCAGTGAGTCACAGCAGAGGAGATCACAGTCAAATACAGAAATCTTTTGGGCACAGTCATTTCTTACCAAAATAAATCTGTAACTGGGCCTGATCCAATCTCACACTCTAAAAACCCAAAAATGAAACCAAGACTCTTTAACATTTCAACTCGTCTCTGATCCCAGAGGAATCCGTGGAGAGTGACGACGATGACAACCTGTCGCAGGTAATGCGTCAGCGTGCCACCATCCCCTGGCGCTCCTGTGGCACCTACCTGTCCTCCGCCGGGCTCCTCCTGCTCACCCTGCTCCTCCTGTCACAGCTCCTCAAACACTCCCTCATGGTGGCCATCGACTACTGGCTGGCACACTGGACGTCACGTGTCATCGAGGCCAAGACCGAAGCAGCTCGAAACTGTACCGTCATCCAGGTGAGAGACTGAACGGGTCAGGAATTGATTGGGATGAGTTGTTGTCATCTGGCTTTTTGTTTCTGTGTTGTCTTTTCTACATTTTTCTACATTTTTTTCAACAGTTGATCCATCAATCTATTAGTTGATCGACAGAAAAATAATAATTGGTGATCAATTTATTGTTTAATTCAACAAAAATGCCAAACATTCTCAAGTTGCAGCTTGTCAATGGCAGTGACATAAGCTCTATAAGTCTTACATCACTGATTCCCAACCTGGAGGTCAAGACCTCTGTAATGGGTCACATGATAGATCTGAGAGTTTTGTCAAGATTCTTAAAGGAACAGGTAAGAAGAAAAAAAAACCAAAGTTTTGCTGTACAAATTTGAATCCTCATTTTCAATCTTTGCTTTTCTTGCCTTGTCTTTTGGCCTCACAAAATGTTTTCAAATAGGACAATCTGAGAAATTTAGAGGTCGACACTGCTTTATTATGAAGGGGTCACAAGCCAAAATGGTTGCGAAACGTTGTCTTATGTAGAGCTGCAACGATTAGTCGATTAATTGAGTAGTTGTCAGCTATTAAATTAAATTTAAGAAAAGGTGTCCAAATTCTCTGATTTCGGCTTCTCAAATGTGCATATTTTCAGGTTTCTTTAGTCCTCTATGACAGTAAACTGAATATCTTTGGGTTGTGGACAAAACAAGACATTTGAGGACGTCACCTTGGGCTTTGGGAAACAGTGATCAACATTTTTCACCATTTTCTGACATTTTATGGACCAAATAACTAATTGATTAATTGAGAAAATGACCAACAGATTAATCGATAAAGAAAATAATTGTTAGTTGCAGCCCTGCAGCTTATGTGATAGTAAGTATCTTTAGGTTTTGGACTGTTGGTCAGACAAAACAAGCATTTTTCACAATTTACTCACATTTTATAGACCAAATGATTAATCGATTAAATAGTCAGCAAGTAAACCGATAATGAAAGTGATGTCAGTTGCAGCCCTTATTTAAAACAAGTAGAAAACGAGTCATCATATCTATGCATTTTTTTGAGAACAGGCAGCAGTGAAATTACGTAACAGTTTTCTCACTAATTCGCCTGTGAATCTCAGTTGAGTGGAGCTGACCTAAAACACAAACACTGCCGGCTCCAGATGGAGCGTTTGCTAACGCACCCCGAAGCGACTGCAGCCTGGACTCATCTGCATGTTAGAGAAACAAGAATGCATTGATGGAGTCTCTCTGTGTCAAAATGAAAAGGCAGTTTATAAAAGCATGTTTACTGTAAGTGAGAGCATGTGCGAGGCTTCACATGTGGCTGTCAGGGACTGTTAAGATGCAGAGGTGTTATTCATGTAGATGAAATGGCTGCAGAAATCATGTAAGTAAATTATCTCTGAGGCTTCGCATCACATCTGATGCAACCTCAAGTAAACTCTTAACCTGATTTAGTAACAACAGATAGACGTGCATGCGTGAGACAGACTCTTCCCCAATATAGTCTCTAACTGGCACTCACACACACACATTCAGTGAAAGCAGAGAGTTGCACACACACACATGCTCAGAAACACAATACAAATACCAGCGAAGGTTAAGCTGCGTCGTTCACGTGTCAGGGGCTACACCAGCTGTTATCATGTAGGGCAGGTTATCATGTTCCAGGACCAGTAAAGCAGCACTATTAATAACAGTTATATATATATATACTGTATATATATATACAGTATGTGTATGTCTGTGTGTGTGAGTGTCTTTGTTTTGCTTGTGTGTGTATGTGTGTGTCCTTCCTGTGAACTGAAACGCCAGGTCACATTGCTCACAGTCATGCGGAGGCTGAAGTCAGAGTCAGCTGGGGTTTGGGGACAGCAGGTTAAAGTGCCCTCCTGTTGATTACGACCAGTGCAGTTGTCTCCTTTCTTCTCTCTCACACACACACACACACACACACACACACACACACACACACACACACACACACACTGAATGTAAGTGCAGATAGATTGTCGTTTGAATGTCGAGGACATGTTGTTTGGCTGAGCTTCAGTGTGTATTAGCCAGGTTTATCTAATCTACACTGTGCCGTAGACGAATCCATGTGGGGACACTCAGGAGTCCTGTTCTGCTATCAAACAGGATACTGACTCTTCATGTAGCTGCCAGGCCACTGTCTGACAGCACAGACGGGAGTTTTAAAACGAAGTATTCGCTTCACCATTCTGTAATTTCTTGACCTTATTCATTTGATACTTCTGTACATAATTGAAGCGTTTGATCTGTTGCTGGAGAGCAATAGCTGTGTGTTTCTCAGCCAAACACAACATTTTAGCCAGGCATTACTGATGTAAACAAACTTGTAATACTGTGACTGTCCAGTGTATTAAATACAGTCTGTGCATTTGATGATCAGGTTTCAATTCTGCATTTTAGATATTCATTATGACATTTACTCTTGATATCATGAAGTAGGTATTGTCAAAAATACTTTGATATTATGAATTCCACGGAAGTCTAAGGATACATACACTGTACAGAATGTAAAGCCCTCTGAGGCTTGTGACTTTGACGCTATATAAATAAAATTGTCTTGATTTGACATGGTTCAGTATCACAAATTTGAAATGCAATGCAGAAAACTGAGTCATTCATTCAGAAATTCACTTTAAAAAATGGTCGTTCAGGCAGGCACAGAAGTAATTCATAGTCACACGTTCTCTTTACTGTCCACGGCCAATCCCATTCATGTAGGTGGTCCATATGATCTGGCCGGTGCTTATTCACTCTGCTTGCTCCAGCGCACACACTGTTCCTCACTCCCTCCACCTCCCTAGCTGCCTCGAGTGTTAGCATTAGACGCACTGTCAGGAGAAGTTCTCTGTGGTTCATGTTCACTAAATGTTGAGGATCTCAGGCTCTGCCGGGGCTTTGTGATCTCTGTGTTCCTCCGATCACATGAACACGAGTCATGCTGAATTAAATGGTTAAAACATGACGTCAGTGTCCTGATCAAAATACATTTGGGGTTGAATTTGACCGATTCAGTCCAAATTCGATTTTAACCGGTTGTATTTGAATGTCTGATATCACAAATGGATATTTTATCTGGTGAAAAATGATTTTGTTATTAGTTATAAATACTAAAAGAAGGTAGAAAAGCTCGAGACGAAGACGGAGGTGAACTGAGGAGAAAGTGGAAAAGCTCAGAGCTTCTGTTTTGTTTAAATGCTGCCAGATCAGCTTTTCAAGCTTCACTGGCTTTCATCACGTTAGAGTTTAATTATGCTTATAATTACAGTACAAGCAAACTGAGTGACAGGAACACCC
This sequence comes from Oplegnathus fasciatus, assembly GCA_003416845.1. Taxonomy (NCBI): domain Eukaryota; kingdom Metazoa; phylum Chordata; class Actinopteri; order Centrarchiformes; family Oplegnathidae; genus Oplegnathus; species Oplegnathus fasciatus. The sequence continues at coordinate 355,070 of NTHP01000067.1, read as the reverse complement.
CCGCTCCCTCTTGCTCTCTCAAACACACACACACAGTTGCAGTCATTAATAACCCCCCCC
>NTHP01000067.1:340370-354790 GCA_003416845.1 Oplegnathus fasciatus | reverse complement strand
CCCCTCTCTCTCTCTCTCTCTGTAGGACTGCAGCTTCAGTCACTCGTGGTATCTCTCAGTGTTCAGCGTGCTGTGCTGCCTCGGCATCGTCCTGTGTCTGGCCACCTCCGTGGCTGTGGAGTGGACCGGCCTCAAAGTGGCCAAGGAGCTCCACCACAGCCTGCTCAACAAGATCATACTGGCCCCCATGAGGTACGACGCTCAGCGCGCGTGTGTGTGCATGCTGCAGCTCTGCCTCATGAGGCGTGAAAGAGTGTGTGTGTGCTAAAACAGATCATTTAAAAGAGGAAACACCGTTAAAAGCACCTTTTTTCGCCCCATTACTCAGAGCACCATCTGCTGTCCCTTACACAAAGCCTCGGAGACATCACTTACACAAACTAAACACACCTGCATGTACTGTGTGTACACACACATGCAGAGCTGAATAAACTGATATATTTCACATGAAATCATTTAAATTCAACCAGCTGGCTGCACAGCACATCTGAGCAGACTCATGAAGGATTTAGTATATTTTGGGAAGAACATAATCTGACAAAACAGTTTTGAAATGAAATTATTAATTAGATTAGATTATTAAATTAAGATGGATTCCTGATCCGTCGCTGTTTTTCATGCCTCCAGGCTGTTTGAGACGACGCCGCTCGGCAGCATCCTCAACAGGTTTTCCACAGACACAAACACAATCGACCAGCACATCCCGACCACTCTGGAGTGCCTCTCCCGCTCCACCCTGCTGTGTGTGTCCGCCCTGGGCGTCATCTCCTACGTGACCCCAGTCTTCCTCATCGCCCTCCTGCCGCTGGCCGTCGCCTGCTACTTCATCCAGAAATACTTCCGGGTGGCCTCCAGGTGAGTCAGACAGGACGGAGGGATGGATACCACAGTTGTATGTTTTCATCAAACGTTATAATCACCAAAGTCGTGTCCTCTGTGATGTTTCTGGGAACGTGGGGGTTTTACGACCTGTGGAGGAGTTTACATTCTACAGTTACACTTAAATAACACAGGATGGGTTTTTAATGGCTGATTCTGGTATTCTGAAATATACTCGAAACATATTTGAATTTGAGTGTATTTTTACATCTTTCCTTCATGTGACAAAAGCTTAATTAAAGCCTAATCACAGGGTGTTTTTTCATATCATGCTGTCCTCGCCCCTCCAGCCTTACAACCTCTGATATTAATTGAACTTTACTTCAGTTGATATGTCTCTCTCTACTGTGTCTTCTGGTCAGGGACCTGCAGCAGCTGGAGGACAGCACCCAACTCCCTTTACTCTCCCACTTCTCTGAGACAGTGGAAGGTCTCACCACTATAAGGGCCCTCAGGTAATTATTTATTATTTTATTTCATTATTACTTTAGAGGGATATAAACTCTTCTCTACAATACTCAAAAATGTTCTTATTGTCACTTCACTTGAGTGTTTGAGCTTCACTGTGCAGAGTTTGACACTAAAAGGCAGTTTTCACATGAATCTGCTGAAGGGGGGAAGTTTTTCTGTGCTCACTTTAAATCTCAGTTCAACACGTTTTCGTACGAGATGATTTTGTGACATCACAGCTAGTTTGGAGCCAATCACGGTTCAATATGTAACTACACTGTGAGTGGACTTTTCAGTGACGTTGGGGACATTTCGTGTTAAACTTTTGAAACAAAGCATATTTTCATATTCGTAGCTTTTGAAGTTTTCAATGAGAGAGAAGGAGTAGGTGTAATTTTAATACTTTTTAACCAGGTAAATGAACTTTTTCGTGACATAATTTCTTATTCAAAGCAGAGTATTTTGAATGTCTTCCAACATGTCTGGAGTTTGATGTGTTTAATATTTTCTCTATATAGGAAAATCTTTCCTTAATTCAAATATCTTATATTTTCAGTGCAGACTCATTTTTGTGAGTTATTTTCTTTTCAAATGATCATTTCCATAAATTCTTGTGTGTAAATTTGTTTGTATTTTTTAGATCATTTTGTTAACTGGCCCACAAATCTACCTGCCCTCATGGTTTTGTAGACTAAATGCCCTGGGTTACAGTAGTTTGCTGTAGATGATGGTGGAGTGGTGAAATGCTATTCAGCTACAGTAATACTGCATTATTAAATTATGTAATTATTACTATTTCACTCTCTGTAATAATAATAATAATATATCTATCATTCAAAACACAAGTCCTTAAGTTTAATAATTCAGAATATATGAGTCTTATGCCTTTTATTGCTGACAGTCAGGATGCAGAATGGCAGCACAGAGTGCAGCAGGTGGTCTCTCATAGACACAAATAAAACTGAGTCGTGTCTTTTTCCGTCGGCAGGTATGAGCCCAGGTTCAGACAGAGGCTACTGCAGTTCACTGACGCCAACAACATTGCCTCTCTCTTCCTCACGGCAGCCAACCGCTGGCTGGAGGTCCGCATGGTAATGATCCGTCCACGGTTCAGTTCTTTAAGATTCAGATCAGTCCTGTTTACTGTTTGTCTCACAGCAGCTGCTTCACATTTTTGTTGATGTTGCTGGGTAACTGCTCCCTCTGTTGGGACACTGAAAAACTGAATTTTTTATCGTCCTATTAACATTATCTTTGTTTATTTATGCGTCGGCTGCTTGCTGCTCACAGCTCATTTGGCCTCTCGTGTTTCACAGCAGCAGAGGAGGAAACCTTCACATGTTTATGGATTCATGTGCACACGTGGAGCTTTTTGTCAACATGTCCTTCTCTGTCGTGTGTGCCAACAATAAACCATCTATGATAATGGATCTGTTTTTATTTTATTTACCTTGTTGAATTATTCAGTGCTGCATTATCTTCTCGTTGTGATGTTGTCTCTCTCTGCAGGAGTATGTTGGAGCCTGTGTGGTGCTGGTGGCAGCTGTAGCCTCCATCACCAACTCTCTCTACAACCAGCTGTCCGCTGGTCTGGTGGGACTCGGACTGACATACGCTCTCATGGTGAGACTCTGTGTGTGTGTGTGTGTGTGTGTGTTTTATAGCTTGTTTACTTGCACTCTTTAAGGACGATACAGGTGGTTTTACATGTTGTAGCATATTGTGCATAATGTACATCAAAGTTTTATTCATTTTTTGTTGTTGTTTATTTGTTTATTTCCCAATTTAGTTTTAACTGTATTTTAAACTATATTTAGGGCTCTTTATTTGGGGTTTTGATTACAAAGAAGAATTTACCTGATTATATCGAATATTAAAAAGCATAAACGATTCTAAAATCCAGATGAAAATCATTTTAAAAATACCACTTGCAACACAAACACTCTTTTTTACATATTTGGGGGGAGACGGACGGAGTGATTTATAAAGAGCACAGTTTCAGATGTATGATCAGGGGCTCATTTTGCATTTTCTCCCTCCCAGCAGAAAATACAACAACTTTTAAATGTCCAAGTAAAATCCAAATGAAAATCTATCTGCTTATTAAAAACATGGTTGAAATGGATATAAACTACTGTATATTGAAGTTCCTCGCACATCGTCATCCACAGTACAAGATATTTGTAAAACTGTTTGGTCATTTTAACATTTTCAGATAAACTAAAGAATTAAACGCTGAGGATATTTTTCTAGATCTTATGTTACATAAACCATTGTCACACAGCTGGAAACAGAGCTGTTTACTATATATATAAAAAGCTGAAGCTCTTACACCCTGCAGTGCAATAACAGTGTTCAGCTAGTGTCAGAATCATTTATGTTTTTAAATATTTGATATAATTCTTCTGCATAATTCATTATCACCAACATTCAATAATTAATTTACAGTTTATTTATATAATAAACAGAAAATATGGTAGACTAATGATTGAATGTTGGTGTTTGTGTTATTAGAGGACTCATCACCCTGCCTGCCACATGCCCCGTGTGTGCCTACAGTGACATTTACCCGACTTGTCTCCACCTCTCCTCCCCCCTCCTCCCCCCACCATGTATCAGGTGTCCAACTACATGAACTGGATGGTGCGTAACCTGGCAGACATGGAAGTACAGCTCGGCTCAGTCAAGAGGATTAACGGCCTGCTCAAAACCGAACCGGAGAATTACGAGGGGCTGCTCAGTGAGTGCAGCAACACGGTCACAGTCTTAAATTAAAACCTTCTTTCATTAATTCAGCAGATGCACCCGCAAAAAAACCCACCACACATGCTTTCTTCTTCTTCGGTTTAGTGATCTCTTCCTTGAAGTTTAAGGTTACGCTACATTTTCTCCACGTTCATCGTCGTCTACTCAAGTGGGGTATCATAGTGCTCATGAGAAATGTATCTTTATCCCCCTTCAGTGTTTTCTTTTGACAGTTAATGCCTTTATATCCCTTAATAATCCATCTTACATGCATGTTTCCTTTCAGCCAGAAGGGAGTTTGTAAAGAGCCAGAGGCTTTTTTAGCATTAAAATGCATTGTTAATGAATTTTAAAAAATAGAATAATCTTAATCTGGCTCCACCGATCACACATTTAGAGATAACAATTATATCAAGGTGGTCACTGATGTTTCTGTGTCTGTCTCAGCTGTGTCTCAGGTCCCCGACGGCTGGCCCCGACAGGGAGAGATCAAGATCCAGAATCTGAGCGTCCGATACGACGCCACGCTGAAGCCCGTGCTCAAAAATGTCAATGCGCACGTCAGCCCTGGGCAGAAGGTAACCTGAGGAAACCTGCGTGTTAAAACGAGAAAAATGTAGTAAATCAGTGATTAAATGTTGGTGATCGTGATGAGTCTTTGTTTGTTTTCAGGTGGGGATCTGTGGCAGGACAGGCAGCGGCAAATCCTCTTTCTCCTTGGCCTTCTTCCGCATGGTGGACATGTTTGAGGGTGCAGTAAAACACTTAAGTTTAACTCATTGTGATGTGAAATGTAATTAATTAAAAAGGACTATTACTATGAGAGAAGCAAGAAAAAGCTTTGTTCATTGATGCATGTAATGTGTGTTCGATTCATGATTTTTTTTTTCTTTCACAGGGAGGATTGTAATTGATGACATCGACATCGCCAAGCTGCCTCTGCAGACCCTCAGGTCTCGTTTGTCCATCATCCTCCAGGACCCCATCCTGTTCAGCGGCACCATCAGGTACGATGAGATCAATTTTACCAGCAGGATGACTCGTCACAGAGGTTCAGACTTCGTGATACTGATAATCTAGTTTTAGTAGAAGGGAGAAAATGCAGAACATTTCCTGTTGGCAGACGGTTGGTACAGTTCAAAGACGCTTATCTGAAGCATGAGTAGATCTGAGGGTTTGTAGATAAGAGGACATTCCTCTGAAAACTCCACTGCAGAGGTTTATTTTTAGATTTTTGAGGGGTGGTGACCATAAAAGCTTTGTCGTGTTGGAGAAAAACAGATGAGGAGAAGTTTAAGGAAGCTGCATGATGCTGTCAGACTGTAGTTCTGGATATTTCAGTCAGTCACATCACGTAAAAGTATACTTTAGTGTAAAGTTTCTTTACACGTATGGTCTCGGCTCTGACCTCATCACTCCCCATATTTGATCTTCACTTCTTTAACTTTAATGTTTGTGTTGAATGAAGGGAAGGAGCATATTAAGGGGTTTAGGTTGGGGATAAATTATGTATCTAACCAAGTCCCTTCACAGGTGTATTAATCTGTGTGTATGTGCATGCATGTGTGTTTGTGTGTGTGTGTGTGTAGGTTCAACCTGGACCCAGAGATGAAAGCTACAGATGAGATGCTGTGGGAAGCTCTGGACATTGCTCAGCTGAAGCCTGTTGTTAAATCCCTTCCAGGAGGCCTGGGTGAGACAATCTGTGTTTGTTTTAGTCTGTGTGTGTGTGTGCATGCATGACATGATATATATTTCATGTCTGTTGCTCTTTCTTCCTTTGCTTTTCTTCCTTGTTAGCCAGGCTAGCAGCGTGGCTCCAGGGATGGCAATGTCAGTTTCTCCGTCGGTCCACCACTTTGGTCCAGACTGAAATATCTCAAACACTGTCTGTTGGATTGTTATGAGATTTTGCACAGACATTCATAGTCCCCTCAGGATGAATTGTAACAACTTTGGTGATCTTTCGACTTTTAATGTAGCGCCACCATCAGGCCACATTTTTTGTTTGTCCAGTACTGCAAAATGAATGACATTCCTGTCAGCCTCAGCTGGACTTTGTGTTTAGTGCTAATTAGCACATGTTATCGTGCTAACATGCTAAACTGAGACGGAAAACATTATACCTTCTTAACATTAGCATTTTGGGATGGTCATTGTTAACATGTTAGCATTTAGCTCAGCACCACTGTGCTTAAGTACAGCCTCACAGAGAGGCGAGCATGACTGTAGACATTTTTCCAGTTTCCCATTTCTGTGGCCTGCATAAATAAAACTGACTTGACTCTCAAGCAATGTACACAAACTGTTATTTAGTCTTAATGCCACAAACACGACATTTCCAGTATTATTACGCATGCAACTGTTCAGTTATTTCAATACACCAGCAAATGCTGCAATTTATAAGTGAACTGTGTGGCAGTGATCTGTACAATAAATAAAATCATTTCTTCTCCGCGGTCACATGTGATCATCACATCGGTCTTTGGTGTCTTGATACAAAGATCAGGCCGCTGTATCAGGATACACCAGCATGAATTTTTTACCTCCCTGCTGGAGCTGCATTATGTGGAGGAGCTGCTCCGTCCTGCACAGTTTTACAGGCACATTATTCTTAGCTCACTTCAGGTCGAGGTTCTGACACGGGAGAGCTGACAGTTGCAGACTGCAGCTGTCTCACGATCAGATCAGATCAGATATTAGCTAAGAGCCTCTTCAACAGACTACACGCATGATGAATGCTTGGTCTGCTGCCGCATGGGGCCTCCTCTCTGCACGGTGTCTCACTTTAGCTCCTGTCGGTTCTTTACGTACACGTAGAGGATTCACTTTCTTATAAAAACACGCCAGATGTATTTCTGCTTCAGTAACCTGCTTTCACTTGTCTTGTGTGACACAGACAAATGTGTGTGTGTTGGTGTGTGACATGTTGAAACAGAGCTACTCGCTGCTTTAGTTTACATTCACTGGAGCCAAATGTTCACTCAGATATTGATCTGTAACCCCCAGGAGTTAATGGCTATTAATTTTGCCCTTTAATTTAGTCACAGTACAGTGTCAATGTAGAGTCTCGTGCTGCATATAAAGCAGAGCACAGTTAACTGCAGGGAGTCAGGAAGTCTTTGTTACTGCAGTGATGGTGAGTTTTATAGAAGATGTACAGTACAGAAATTAAAAATGAATATTTTATTTCATCACACAGAATATTTATTTAATGCTGAACACTGAACACTTTATTTATTTATAGAATTTAACAGGTTTTACTGTCTGGAAAACATTTAACTGTCCAATAAAGATGAAAGAAAGAAAAAAAAAAGAGACATCTAAAAAAAACTTTAATTTTCAAAGCTTCATTAATGACATGGTGGTGTGATTTTGTCATCTTTGGGGAAAAGAAATCACTGTTTTACTTGCATGTGATCCTGATGGCTGCTGTATATTTATTCATACGAATCCAGACTGCTCTGATTTCAGATAAACCATTTTTAAAAGTCTCATTCATTCACTGCCATCAGCTTTCTGTTTTCAAAGTGAATAAACTGAGAAGCCGTTCCCATGTGACTTCAGATTTAACGACCACATGCTCACTGACTGATAAGTCACCAGAGAGCAGTTTAGTTTTTCAAGCATCGTTTTATGACTTGATCTCATCCATTACAGAGAGATGTGAATGGAAAATCAGTAAGATCAATAAGATATTGATCTGTAAGTCAAGAGTTAATGGCCAATTAACTTTGCCCTCTCATTTATCTAAAATAATAGTACAGTCATGTGTTACGTATAAAGCAGTCTGCACATCTGTATAGTGTTTCATACATGAATATGAATATAGAAGATATTTATGTCTTTTTTTTTATCCCCTTCAGATGCCCTGGTGACGGAGGGAGGAGAGAACTTCAGTCAGGGTCAGAGACAGCTGTTCTGTCTGGCAAGAGCCTTCGTCAGGAAGAGTAGCATCCTCATCATGGACGAAGCCACTGCCTCCATAGACATGGCAACGGTCAGTGTGTGTGTGTGAGAGAGAGTACCAGAGCGCTGTGAGTTGGTAGAGGGGCACACAGGGGAAATTAGCAGTAAAGGGAAAGATGACAAGACGCGAGGTGAAGGTGAAGGGAGGTGAAGGAAATTAGAGAAACTAAAATGATGGTGGAGACAAGAGGTTCGCTCAATGTGAGGGGTGGAGCAAAGTTCACCGGGTAATTTTCATCTGTTGGCATGGAAACAAAGAACAATAAGGAAAAGCAGACGGATGGAGACAGAAAGCCACTTAGCCTAAAGCCTTCTAAAATCTAAAGGTATATTCACATATAATTAAAGGGTTAAAAGTTACAGACAGACAGAAAATCTGCATTTTTTTGTGTCTCTCAACCAGGGTGCGAACTACAGGAGGAGCTTGGCTCCTCTTAATGACACATGAGCTCCCCTGAAAACATGATTTGTGAAGTTTTGGGGGGACAATATGCTATTTTTGCCATGCATTTCTATTTTTCTGTATCTTCATCATCATGGATCATGCGTAAAATTAGGCTATTATTGATGTATGATACGTTCGATGTCTTAATCGCGTTTGATGGCTTAATTGTACCAAGAAATTATTGTGCTCATCTGTATGTGCTGGGTAACTTTAACCATTGTTGATGAGGACTCGATCTCTTGTAGGCAGCCTGGTGTGCCCTATTTTTGATTTAATGCTCATACATTTGTGTGTATTTGACCTATCTGTGTCTTATTTGTGCTGATAAACTCTAGAATATAGTACATCACTCTGCAGAGTATACTGTGCCCTGCTGGCCATATTGTAGAATACTGTGATGTTTGGTTTTGATACCCATGTGGAGGTTTGATGTGGTCATTAATTGATTATTATACATCAGATATGCTGACATAAAGCAAGTTGGCCTACATACTTGCAGCTGTGAACATTTCTTTGCAACAAGAGTCAGAGTCAGTCTATTTTTATATATTTAGTATCTTTTTGAGCCAAGGTATAGCTGTGGTATAGTCCGCACTCTGCTCTCAACTGATCTTAAGTGAAAATATTAACAGCTGATTAACAGATAATCAGGTTTGGATCACAGATTTGTACCTTTAACTGATGCTTTTTGAAATAAGAGGAGGAGAAAGAGAAAGCCGGAGTGGAGGAGAAGCAGAGAGAAAGAAAGAAAGGAAGAAACGGAGAGGGAAATACTCTAAGAGCCGGAGGGGGAGTGAGTGTCAGCAAATGGCTGCTTCTTACTTAAGACCCTCTCCTGAATGATCGGTCACAAAGAGCCACATTTCTAGCGTACAATAACGCAGCTGCACTGCCCTCGAGGAACCACAGTGGAGCGTTTAATCAGGCACACCAAGATGAGGAACAAGAGAGGTGACAGTTTGAAAAATAAGCTTCAGGAGGTTGAACGGGAGGTGTTTTTCTTTGAAGGAGTTTAAAGGTGCTCTTTATTTTACTTTGTACTTTGTATTTTGCATGTACTTTTGTTTTTGTCCTTGATTCTTGAGTCAATGTCAAAGTAAGTTTGCTGTAGTCAACCTCTCCCTCTCCCTTCTGTCCTCGCAGGAGAGCATCCTGCAGAAAGTGGTGATGACCGCTTTTGCTGACCGCACAGTGGTTACTATAGCAGTGAGTATCCACCCCACACTGTGCCAGTGCGTTATAGGCATCTACAGTAATGTGTGCAGCTCTCCTGTTTCCCCCTGAGAGCGCTGACCTTCGTCATGCACCGCTGATGCAATCCTTGTAACCTGATGCAATGCTGCAGATAAATGCGGCGTGGACAAAGAACTATTTCTGTGCTGAAAATTACGAGGGTAAGAAAGAAAAGTAGGAAAGGGGAAATCAGAGCAGATGCCAGACTTCTGGGACAAATTTGCCTCTGGATTCTTTCATATTTCATAATAAAGTAATTGAAAAGGTTATCCCTAATTGTTAAAATGTCAGAACTCTTCACTTTTGATATTTCACATGAACTAATGAGTTCAAAAGGCCTCTGTAACCTCTGGTATTTACTCAGCAGGAGCATTTCCTGAACCAGAACCTCTTATTTCATCCCCTACTTTAAAATAAAAGCCAGTTTAATTACACGAATATTGCACTTATCTGTGTAAAAATGACTGAACAGATGTACAGTGAGACGTTTGTGTGATAAAGCATTGAATGTTTGTCTCTAAAGACTGAAGCAGTGACAGACGCAGAGAGGAGCAGCTTTCTCTGACGTCTCTCTGTGCCATTCAGTGTAGTGATGTGGTTTTCTCCCCCTCAGCATCGCGTCCACACCATCCTGAATGCCGACCTGGTGATTGTGATGAAGCGGGGGATCATCCTGGAGTACGACAGGCCCCAGGCCCTGCTGGACAAGGAGGACAGCGTCTTCACCTCCTTTGTGCGAGCAGACAAGTAGCACAAGAAGAGAGAGAGAGAGGAAGCGTTAAAGGAAGACATTCAAAGTGCAATTGTCCCATGGAATATATTCCTTTTATTTTTTAATCATGTTGTATTATATTTGTACATAGAAAAACCAAATTCTTTGTTAATAAAACATAAATTATCATTTATATTTGTGTTTTCAGTCGGGGTTGTGTGGGAAACGGACTGGGATTAAGACTAAAGTGATAAGATACGTTGTTTTGTGCTTGTGTGAGTGAGACAAATGGGTGGGATGGCAGGTTTAAAATGAGCTGAGGAAGACGTGGCAAAGAGCTAGCAACACAGCGCATAGTGATCATCTTCATATACTCGAGGGTGTCACAGTGCGATGAGAGCCAGGACTGACATCTGACATTAGAGTTAATATGGATGCCGGAGGAGCACAGTGGCCTGTAAAATAAAGTCTTTCCATTGGTGAAAAGGTGAAGGAGCATCAGATTTTAAAATGGAACTGGCTGTTAATGAAAAGACTGAATCTGGTTCCCACTTTCTATTCGTGTAAAGTGAAGTTTATCCCAAACAGCCTGAGGATTTACTGTAGAGTGCCCTATATTTAACCCATTACATATTCAGAGTATGAGCTGCCTGTGGCATTTAGGCTGCACAACTGAACAGTCTTTAATGCGTAGTGGGGCCCACTCCTGCGTCCTCATTGAAAATCAAAGGAAGGGCACCACAGAGATGGTGGAGGGAGGGACTGCCTCTCCACCTCACCGCGTCTCCATCTCACGTTACCGAGCTGTGGTGAAGTGGCGGAGTCGGCACGGAGCCAACTGCGCCACTAAAACCTGCCTTCTCATCCAAAAGGTGATAAAACTCAGCTCAGGGGCCCATTACGCTCCCGCATCAACATTTCACATCTCACTGAATTTTCTCGACCACTCACAATGGGACGGGGTGCTGTGGCACAACTATGCCCGGTCTGTCGGTGTCGTGAGTGACGGCGGCAGCTGCGGAGCTGGAAGAAGAATCTTCTCATGGGACTTCTCGGCTGTGAAGTGCCTGATCTGGAGGCAACGTGAGGAGCGCACATACCTCCAGAAAACGGTCGACAACAAGACTCTCCTTCCTTCGCCTTAGAAAAAGGCCCCGGGAAAGAGGAAAATCCTTCATCTCTCAGCCAGGCAGAGACAAACCAGTACCTTCAAAGCCAAAAGGCTGCGGGTACCATAGTATGGGAGCGCAATGTTGTCCAGGAAAGGACTCATTCCTGAGGATTACTTGCTGACACGCTTGGCTGAGGATGTCCTGCAGCCGAAGTTCAAGGCGAAACCGGGGAAAGCTCGGTTCGTCGCCAAGAACGGCACCTGCAATGTGGCGCACACTAACATCCGAGAACAGGGCCGATTCTTGCAGGACGTGTTCACGACTCTCGTGGATTTAAAATGGCTCCACACGCTCATCATTTTCACCATGTCGTTCCTGTGCAGCTGGCTCCTTTTCGGGATGATCTGGTGGCTCATCGCCTTTGCGCACGGCGACTTGGACCAGAGAGGAGACGACTTTGTCCCGTGCGTAACGGACATTCACTCCTTCTCCTCCGCTTTCCTCTTCTCCATAGAGGTCCAGGTGACCATCGGCTTCGGGGGCCGGATGGTCACGGAGGAGTGCGTCTCCGCCATCATCATCCTGATCGTGCAGAACATCGTCGGGCTGGTCATCAACGCCATCATGCTCGGCTGCATCTTCATGAAAACTGCGCAGGCCAACCGGCGCGCGGAGACGCTCATTTTCAGCAAGCACGCCGTCATCTCCATCCGAAACAACAAGCTGTGCTTCATGATCCGCATTGGGGACCTGAGGAAGAGCATGATCATCAGCGCCACCGTGAGGATGCAAGTGGTCAGGAGAACCACCACTGAGGAGGGCGAGGTGGTGCCTCTGGACCAGATCGACATCCACATGGATAATCCGGTGGGAACCAACGGCGTTTTCCTGGTGTCTCCCCTCATCATCTGCCACGTGATCGACAAGGACAGCCCTCTGTATGACCTGACTGCCTCTGACCTGCAGCACCAGGACATCGAGGTGATCGTGGTGCTGGAGGGGGTGGTGGAGACCACGGGCATCACCACGCAGGCCAGGACCTCCTACGTAGCGGAAGAGATCCTGTGGGGGCAGCGCTTCGTGCCCACAGTCTCAGAGGAGGACGGCATGTACGCGGTGGACTACTCCAAGTTCGGTAACACCGTGAAGGTCCCGACGCCGTGCTGCAGCGCCAAGAAACTGGATGAGGCAGGTGGCATCGCTCAGTTTAAACTGAACGAGGGCGTCACCTTGCGGGCGTCTGTGAGAAGGCGGCGGGGCACCGCGGCGGTCCGCAGGTCCCGGATGGAGAGTTCCTAAACTGATGATGAACCGTGTCTGCCAGCATTTTATATGAGAATTAGTTGTGTAAGTTTGAGGATTGTTAAATGACAAAATCGTATTTATTTTATATAATTAACATGTTATAGATGATCTGTATCTGTAATGACATCTCTATGCACTCATCAACAAGCTGTTTCCTCAGGGTCAGTGTGAACACGCACAAAGACAGAATGCACTGAGAACTGTGGGATGTGACTGTTAGAAAAGCTGAGGGGTCGTGGTACCCGGAAAGACCAGAAAGTCCAGTTTGAATATGTGTCATCTTTTTTTTTGTAATTCAGAGTGACCGCATGTATCTAAAAGCAATAAAGGAGAATGCTTCATGTGAAGTGTGTTGTGGATGGAGAGACTACATAATAATTAAATTGGACTGATACTGATGACATACATAAACATTTTTGATTAGGAACACTTCAATTTGGTTATCAAATGATTAAAACAAATATATGTAGACATTTTACAGATGACAAATACACTTATCATTGCTCTCTGGTGAGTTAGTTTCTAAATGACCATAAACATATTTGGCATTTCTGTCTTTACCGATACACTATCTGTCATAAGTCAATATCAAATGATAAATTGTCCTTGACAATTTATCGGATTGGCTGCAATATCCTGACTTTTAGTCCTCAGTATGATTTAATCTCCAAAAACAAGATCCTACATATCCCATAATGCAACCAATAACATTTATTTATTTGACCCTCCCCTGACTGGTTGACTTCCACATCATTCAAATTTTATGCTCCCAGTTTGCAACGCAGCTTTCCTGATATAAATCTGTAATCCAGCTCAAAATAAAGTAACCCTGGTGACATCACCGTGACATCATCAGGATATATATACAGATGGGAGACAAATTAAAGGAAAAACCAACATGAAGTGTCTTAGTAAGGTGTTGGGCCACCACATGCTGCCAGAACAGCTTCAATGCTCCTTGGCATTGATTCTACAAGTCTCTGAACTCTACTGGAGGGATGAACACCATTCTTCCAAAAGATATTCCCTCATTTGGTTGATGATGGTGGTGGAGAGCGCTGACTAACACGTCGGTCCAAATAGGTGTTCAATTGGGTTGAGATCTGGTGACTGTGAAGGCCATAGCATGATTCCCATCATTTTCATACTTATCAAACCATCCAGTGACCCCTCGTGCCCTGTGTGGAAGCATCTGTATTCATTATGTTTCTCCACTCATTTATTCAGGTTTTTCCTTTAATTTGTCTCCATCTGTATCTGTCACTAATACGATTGTTTTTACAGGCTGAGTAACACTCCTCATGACTAATAAACTATGTGTAAAATTGGTGGAGTTCCCCTTTAAAAATAGCATCATTGTTATGAGGCTGCACACAAGACGCTCTTGTTTCTTCCCTCCTGCATAATTGACACAAACACACTCAAACACAAAAGACACTGAGGCAGGGTGGCATTTCTCTCTTTTATTAGATTATAATCCGCAGAGCTTAAAATATTAAATTGCTTTTAACTTAGTTAATAATTAAAATACATAAAAACAAGAGCCAGAACTGAAGAACCCTGCAAAAAA
>NTHP01000067.1:279977-297592 GCA_003416845.1 Oplegnathus fasciatus | reverse complement strand
CCCCCCAAAGGCAAATGTTATGTCTGGGTATTTCTGGGCTCTGCACCCAATCAGTATTATCTTTCTATATCTAGACAGTCTGCGTTTCAATTCAAATTCCAGGAAATGAAATGCAACCCTACCCATGCACCGATCACTGTTCAGGCATTTTGAGAATGTGAAGCTCAGCGCCAGCACTGGAAAACCATCTAACTTGCAAAAGAAAAAGTACCACTTTTTCTGTCATTTTCCATTATTATTTTGCTGCTATGACAATCTTATGAGGACAGTACACTGGTAGCCATCAGTGAAGACACTGAGGTCATGTCCTTTAATCCATTAATCGACTAATCGTTTCAGCTCTAGTCAATCAACAGAAAATTAAATCTGCAACTATTTTGATAATTGATTAATCCTTTAAATTAGAATTCAGCTTTTCAGCCTCTCAAATGTGAGTATTTGCTGGTTGTCTTAGGCGTCAACGAGGGTGACATTTGAAGAGGTCCCCCTGTGATGGACACGATCAATCGAAAAATAATAATTACAATAACCGATAATGAAAATAATTCTTGTATTTTTTCCTCGGAAGCTTGGAGGGAGTTTAAATTCTACATGTAAAAAAATAAAACAGCTATTTAGAGTATTTTTAAACCTCAATATATCTGTTTGACTACTTTTAGGTCAGCAAAATAATTTAATTAATTAAAGGGTTCAGTATTTCCACACCATAATGTAATTCCTGGCTATGTGGGGAAGACTTTGAAACACTATTTAGACCGTGATGTGTGAAAATGTGTCTAAATTTGCTTGCATGATTCTGATTGTTTTTTAGTCTTTCAGCCTCTAAAATCAAATATAACGATTGAAAAAGAGAAAATCATTCATTGTTTGAACTGTTCACCACTCCTGCACATCCTGAAGACTGCACACAGTCATGATGGACACTGCTTTGTTTTAAGGGCTCTCATACCAAACTGGTAGGTGAGGCACTGATATGGTGAGGACGGTGGGACTATGATGCCACCTACTGTTAACCAGAAACAATGCACCGCTCATGTGGAAAGAACAAACCAGCATCTCTACTCTCTCATTGTTTCTCTGGGGCTGCTGGGCTAAGTGAGCGGTGCTGGGGCTGAGGGGCAGTGATGAGAGAAAGGCAGCAGGCAGAGGTGTGGGCAGTCACTGATATCCTGTTGACTGGTATGCAGTCTGGTATCGCTGGCATGCGAATAAAGGCTTTGCACCAGTGATGGAAGGGAGGAGGTGAGGAGAGAAGATTAAAAACTGAAAATGAAAAAAGACAAGAGAGGGAAGGCGAAGGAAAGCAGCGCTGATGCCTCAGTGACATCTGGAATTGCTGGTATGTGAAAGACATCAAGGGCGTGTGATGAATGGAGGGAGACAAGGAGAGGCAAGGCCTGCGGTGGTAAGAAAACCACTAGGGTGAGTTGTTGGCTCTCTGAGCACCTATAGGATTCTTCGTGGAGAAAATGTAAGATTATAAGAACACATTTAAAGAGCTTCTGGGCTTTTTCCTCAAAGCATACTTTCAGTGAAGAAAAATAAATCCCGGAGAGGGGTTTTGACATCGGTGGAAAACCTTAAAAACTTAAGATGAGAGGATGGGATAAAGACATAAACCATCAGTGTTTCTTAAGCATTGAATGACTGCAGCCTGCAACCACCAATAAATCATGATTTGAATGTCCAAATATTCAAAATTGGGTTTTTTTTAGAAAAACAAATTAAACCCTAACCTTCACTTGAAAATATAGAAAAAAAGAAAAATAAATAAATAAATAAAAGAGCATGCCTCAGCACAGAGGAGAACAGAACTATTGATCCCTTTGTCTGCCTCTGGCTGGTGGCGGACTGGTACTGCTGGTTTAATACTGCAGCCGCTTGATACGGTCATGTGATACTGGACTGGAAAGAGCCGACAGATCTCAGTGCACGCTGGGAAGGCCTGCAAGCCATGATTACGCAACAAGATCTGATTTCATGCTCATTGGATCTCTCTCTCTCTCTCTCTTCCCCTCTCTTATTCCTCCTCTTCTTCCAAACTCTTTCTACTTTTATCTACATTTCTTTTTCTGCCACCACCGACTGTCTCCTACATCTCTTTTCCTTTTGAATCGCTTCCTGTCTCGTCCCTCAAACAACACACATACACACAGAGCTGAGCGCGCACCCCCCCCCCACTCTTGGAAAATATTGAACTCATATGACCTGCTAAAATCAATATGATTGACAAACAAAGTTACCTAACTGCTGACAGGTAAGCAGTTTTTTTTTGCCCAGTAGCACTGCTCCTGCCCACTAGACTGTCACAGTGAACTGGACATGTGCTGCCCTCTGGTGGTAAAAAGACACTACATCCAAAAGACACTACATCCAAATTCTGTTTGCAGAAACCTATCAGTTCCTCCTGAAGTCAAGCTAGTATTGCTGTTTGCATGACTTTTAGACTGAAGAAGGTGGCTGTGGTTTACTAAATATTCAGGTGGTAATATTAGCAGCCCAGAGACAGATGAAAGAGTGAAAAACAGAGCCAGGCAAGCTGGTCAAACCAGAACAGCTGAGGAAGGTCTACATGATGTGAGGGCAGAGCAACAGCGACATGTTAACTAACTCTTTAATCGTCTGTCACAAGGTTCCAAAACACATCGGGATATTAAGTTCAAGGACATTTCAATAACTTTCAAGGTCATTTTCATTTCATTTCATTATTAGGATCAGAGGCTATCCTACCTGGTGTCCAACCACACACCAGAACATTCAAAGTCTTATTTGGTGATTTCACAGAGGCCTGAATGTTTCATCGTGACAATTGTGGCAAAATCAATGCAGATCTCCGTCAGAGGTTCACCGAGTTGAGGTGTATTAATAGAATTGGTGTCATTAATATTCTAGGTAGTTTTATTATTTTTCTAAAGAAGTAGTTTCATGGTCCTTCATTCATTTTCAAAAGTCTTAGGTGTTTTTTTCAACAAATACGCAGTCTTTCAAGGATTTCAAGGCCTGTGGAGACTTAACACTTGTTTTTTTTACTTCAACTTTTAACACTTTTACCAAAAAACTGACAATCGGTGAATGTCCTTGAGACAGCTTTTCAGTAGATGTGACCAAAACATCCTAAAATAGCAGTCATATTCCCAAATGACAGATGCAAAAAAAACACACACACACACACATCAAACAACTTCTAGATCAATTTCACAACTATTTGTACAGCAGCGTTACCGTGACCCAACCTGATCCGCATTACCAAACACTGAGCTGTGAGCTGAGCCTGACAGCAGCAGGCTGTGAGTGACTTAGATCCAAATCCAAAAGACAGGAAAATGTGAACTGGCATTCTTTTTAATGTATTCAAATCTCCAGACTCGTGGTTGTGAGAAAAACACCACGGAGAGCGTGCATTGAGCACATGGAGCGTGTCGCAGCAGCTCTGATCTGATGCTAGAAAAGGCCTGGCACAGGTAGCTAATCGCCACGCTGGAAACAGTGCCTTTCTTCCACACACACACACACACACACACACACACACACACACACACAGCTGAAGTGTGCACTCCACAGCTGCCAGCGGTTCTGTAACAGCTGGTATGTGCAGTGGTGTGTGTGTGTGTGTGTGTGTGTGTGTGTGTGTGTGTGTGTGAAACTGTACATTATCCAGTCTGTGACCTCTAACCACCTTTGACCACTGCTGCTCACCTTTCAGCTGTTAAGAACTCTAATACACCAGCTTCAGTGAAGGCCTCACTCTAATATAAGGCGAGAGGAAGTAATATGGCATGGTCAGCTGCTCCGAGCAAATTCAGAGAAGAAGCACAATGCAGAATTTATGTGTGTTATTAAAGTTTCTGGGGTGGACAGGAGGAGGAAACTGTTGAAATACAAATATTAAAGGAAAAATCCACCTTAAATGGTGATCCCTGTTAATGGCTTCGGAGATGTTTTCTTAATTGTTTGGGAAATTGATGTGATGTCATGCCATGTGCTGCTATCAACAGGATGATAAAAATACTCAGAGGCCACTTCACTACACTGTCGAATTAACAAATATAAAATGTGGCAGAGGACACAAAGGCTAATTACCAGTATTCAGGCATGCAGCTGCACAGAGCCAGAGTGGTTATCACTGACAGCGGAGGGGACACGTCGACTAAACGAAACGGAGGAGACCGAAAGATGGAGAAAGACACGTGCGGTTAGAGACTGAGCTCACGTTGCCGCTTTCTGATAAACCGAGCAGAGTGACAGACGCCCAGCTGGAGCCCGCAGGAGGAAAGCAGCACTTCCTGTGTTTGTGCATCTCACTGTTTGCTTTCCCCTTCAGCGCAACAAGTGGCGAAGACTTCCTGCGAGCTCCTGCTCCAGACTCCCTGGCCTGGCGGAGAGGCAGAACAATGAGGAGGAAAAAGGAGAGCACGTTGCAGTACAGGGTGGGGCAGAGAGGGAGATAAAGGAATAACAGACACACACACACACGAGCCAAACGTGAGGCCATATACAAACAGAGGCCAGGAAACAGGTGTACATGAGGACACACACCCAGACCAAACAAGCAAACACGCAGCCAGAGCACAGATAACTGTAATAATGTCAAGCACAACACGAAAAAGAGGAAGGACAGAGGCCAAAAAAAGACCTACATCAAACCAAGACCTGCAAAATGTTTGCTTCCTTCATTCAAGCAGTGTCAGACTGCACCAAACCTCACTTAAAAAAAAACATCAAACACACAATGCAACAAGGCTAAAATTTCCTTGACATGAAAGAGCCGCTACCACCTCACTGAGGTTGCATGAAATCCCCAGTGACTATGAGAAGCGTCCCATCTGCGTGCACTGTATTTGTGCCCCCTCCCCTCCTCTCTGGCCCTGAGCAACGCATGAACTCACCAGAGCGGACCAAAACCCCTGACCTACTGTTCCTCTTTGAGAGGAAACGGATGTGGGGAATGTATCGCACTCGTTGTCATTCTCTCTCGCTCACACACACACACACACGACACAAACATGCAAACTAACACATCGTCCAAAGGTTGAGGACAGAATCAGCTTACAGAGCGGATATCCAGCAGTTTGTACGCATACAGCCTCATACAGAGCCATAGATAGACCTTTACTATTTCTATCTGTCACTCTTGTCAAATCCTGGCTTTTGAAGTAGAGTTGGGAAGGTCACAATGACTCCTTAAAAAGGGGCATTCCACCTATCTCGGCTTTGAGACCACAGATATATAACAGAAAGCCGGCGATAATAACTGGGGCATGGTTTTTAAAAGACACTGACATTTATCAGGCAGGGGAAGTCCAATGAAAGATGCAATTGAGTTGCGTTATGGGAAGTGTAGGATTCAGCATTTTTAGAGCTCGATGCTTACTGGAGACTAAAATTAGGATAACTCAATCATTGCTACTTCAATTTTGACCATTCTTTTTGTTTGTTTCAATTATTACTCAAGGACAAAAGGAAATGTGGACATAAAGGAGCAGAATAATAATGTCACCAGCTGAAAACAACAACAAAAAATAAAACAAAAATCTAAATTCTATTTTTAATGTGCCCCTCACAAATTGTGAAACCTCACATTTTAATTTTAAAATGGCAAAAAATAAACATCAAGGAAAATATATATATAGTATATACAGTATACTGTATGTTACATGTTATTTTATATACACTGTATATTTTTGCACTGAATTCCAGACCTTTGCTCCTTTTTTGAAGTCATTTTTTCCATTTCTTGCTTTAGGATGTGTAAAAAAAAATAAAATGAAATAATTTCACAGGCCAACACATGAATATTTACATCCATAATTAATGCTACTATTGCTAAAGAAACATCAGTCAGAGGTATGTCTTTGTGCAAAAATGTCTCTGCAGATTAGTTTCTCCATTAATCAATTGATTAAAACAATAAAAATAAAATGTCAGACAATTGTTAAAAATGCCATGGTGATGCAGTCAAATAGCTTGTTGTAGTCGATCAACAGTACAAAACCCAAAGATAATCAGTTTATCATCAAGAGCAGCAAATCCTCACATTTGAGAAGATAAAGGGTGACTAAAACGATTTATCCATTATCAAAATAGTTGCCGACTAATAGCTGCAACTATTTCTTGTTGTGGCTCAAATATAGATCTGAACTTCTGTTAACACTCAAATATTCAAATTTATATAACCCAACAGACACATCAAACCACAGAGGAAAATCACAAAGCCATCTCACTGCACTTACAAAAATAGATATGTTGTGACATTAGTTATGTGAATTTGACCAAGTCGAGCTCAGGGCTGCACGCAGAGCAAGCAACACTGCCAGTGACAATGACGAGCACTAAATTGTTGCATAATAATTAGAAAACACAGAGAACATTGTTGGCCACTTCTCAAAAAGCCTAACATAACCAGCTCTGCTTTGCAGAGGCAACATGCAGGGAGGACCCGAGGACGAAGGCCAGGGCAGAGTAGCAGTGCAGAGGAGGGACGAGGAAGAAGATAAGGAGAAACAGTACGCAGAAGACAGGAGGTTAGGAGTCACCATAGCCTTCACAGATCTTCTCCCTCAATCGCTCTTTATGTAGGCTAATCTCCTCCATCTCACCTTCCTGAGCTGGCCAGCTCACTTAGCCTCATTTAACCAGCTAACGGCCGGTAATAAATCAGCAGCACACTCCTCTCACCTCTAATCTGCTGTGCACACTCCCCCTGATATATGACTCAGTCCACTCTGGCTTCCAGAGCGAGGCAGCTACTGTTGGTAGAAGCCCTCTGTTGGGAGTATGGGTCAGACAGACAGCAGGAAACCAGAGTGTGTAGATAAAACTGGAGATAAAAGGATGGAACTGGAAAGACGCGGCTGGAGTTCGTATGACTTTTCATCAACATCTTCGTCTTATCCTTTGTCACATGACCTCTAAAATCCAGTAAGAAAAAAGCATTAATTAGGGCCGAATATCATTTGAAGAGTTTCAGGGTGCTTTCACACCTGTTTTTTGGTCCGTTTTAATCGAACCCTGGAGCGTTTCGTCGGACAGTCCAGTTGGTTTGGGGTGGAGTGAAAGGTGGAGTTTTTCCGATACCTTAGTTTGGGAAATAAACATGTTTTAACCTTTTTTCCATTGAACAAAATATGCCAAACTGCCCAGTGAATCATGGATTAATAAAAACCTTGCTTAAATGAATATAGTCTACAAGGTAGAAAAAGTTTCCCTACAGAAGCCTGTGAATATGAAAAAGCATTCAATGCTAACTTTCAATATTTTACAGTTTTCAATAATTAATGGTACATGATAGCAGTTGGACGTGATGGTGAGAAGTCCTTCCTTCCTTCCCCCGGCTTCCTGGATTAAACTGTGGCAAAGTGAGCTGCTGGCCTCGCTCCCACGCCTGGACTCCCCTGTGTTCACAGCCAGTCTTAAGCGCAGCTAGCTTTTAACCTAGCTCCTAATACTACCAGGCTGTTGGCTCAGCGTTAGCATTTATCACGAGCCGCCCAGCTCAGAGACCACCGGTGATTAAAAGGGCTTTGAGAAAGGTCACGTTTAGCAGGCTGGGAGCTCACAACAGAGAAGAAAAGGCCAGTGTTGTGACATCACGCCAGACTTTGACTGTGTTATAATGAAGTACAGGGTGCTGTGTGTGTGTGTGTGTGTGTGTGTGAGAATGGACAACACATGGACAGAACATGTTCCCCAGCGTGGCCCTCTGTAAGCCCTCAGTCAGTCAGACTTATCCGTGTTTACACACACACACACACACACACACACACACACACACTTCCTCGAGGGGATATCAGAGGCCTTATAGGGGTCAAATCCTCTGTAGTGTGTCTTGTGTTTCTGTGTTGTGTCCAGCCTTGAGCTGTTCTGCCTCACTCCTGGGAGGCCCAATCAGCAGCTCCCATACAGTGACCCTAACCCAGCAGCGGAAATCAGACGACCCTGAACACCAGCTCCCTCTCTCCGTTATCCCTTTGCCTTCATTTCAAGTCAAACTCTTCCCTCGAAAACATCTCCCTCCTCCTCCTCCACGTCCTTTTTTAGATGTGAAGCACCTCACGGCGCTGACTTGTGACACACTCACACACATTCGTGCTCAGCAGGCTGCAGCAGGCTGTCCACAAGCTAGCCTGCATTACATCTGCAGATGAAAAGATGCTGCATCCTACAAGCAAAGAAAGTAATAACTTCCTCAAGTTTAACATCTGCGCCACCTTCAGGCAACGAATGCTACTTCTATTCTTCAGCTGTTTTTTGTGTGGATGTTTTTATGGCATTACTTTTAGATATATATCATTTTGTCACTAAAACCTTGCTGATGGATATGAGAGCTTTACCTACCTACTTGAAATGAAGAGTCAATTAATAGAAAACGAAAGACAACTTTTTAGATTCACATATCAAGTAATTTTCAAAGCAAAAATAACAAAATACTGCTGGTTTTAGCTTCTGAGATGTGAATACCGGCTGCTTTTCTCTGTTCTATATCATTTTAAATGGAATATCTTTTGGTTTTGGACTGTTGATCGGACGAAACAAGAAATTTGAAGCCATCTCTTTGGGCTCTAGAAAAATGTAATGGGCTTGTTAAATTTTTTTTTTCCCACATTTTACAGTCTAAATCATTCACTGATTTATCGAACAAATAAGTGGCTGATTGGAGAACAATTAAAGTAATCATGAGGTGCAGCCGTGGTCTAAAGCACTAATTTCTTCTGCTGTTGATGGAGGTGATCATTAGTCCAGTGGAGATGGCCCGCCTCTGCTGTTAACAATCAATCAAATAGACATACATTTCAACTTGTTGCTGTAAAACACTGAATGTTAGCTTTGGAAAACTGCGTAAATTGATCCATCATGTCGACTAAATCTGCAAGTCTAAACTGCCGCTGCTGTTATTGTCCTTGCTGATGGGCGGTGCAGGTTTGAAACCTCAGCGCTGGGTGTGGATTTGGGTGTTTTGCATCAATTACACTTAATTCAATTCCTTAAAACAAAGACACACCTTGTTTTAAGATTATCCCACACCGGAGCTACACCCTCCTCCCTTCCCTCCATCTCTGCCTGCTTCGCCCTCGCTTGGCTGTCATGGTAGCAGGAAGTTGAGGAGATGTACGGGCCATATGTGCAGATCAGAGCCATACGGCGGGGTTGTCAGCGGACACATATGAAACATATGGCTGCTGGTGCCGGGCCTGTCAGCTATTAAGCCTGTTCTTCAATCGCAGTCTCCCTCTCTAATCTTACTGACTGCCTTGCTGCTGTTTAATTTCTCGCCTCAACCACATCCACATGTGCTACATGAGTGTTAACACACATACGCATGTACAAACACACACGCAAAGATAAAGGTAAAGATAAAATCCCATTTCTCTTGTATCTCTTCCTATGGGTTGCTGAACTTTGCTCTCTTCCCTTCCTTCGTGCTTTCTCTTCGGCGATGCCAGCCTCTTGTTTAAACCTGTCCAACAAACCTCAACAACTAAACACACCTCACCACACCCTGCTCATGCATTACAGTGATCAGTAACACCTGACACCTTTTAGTGCACTGTTTCTTCCTTGGCAGGTCAGGCACTGAGATAAAGTCCATTTTGTCTTCTTGGTTTTGTTTCCTGGCACCTGCAATGTTGTGCAAGATTATTCTATTGAGCTGCACCCTCCTTATCGATAGTGAGGAGCATGATTACTATAATGTTTACTGGTAATGTTGATGACCTGGGAATTTACCTTTCCTCTACTCAGTCATTCACTGTGAGCCTCTCAAAGATAGGAGCCTCAGCTAAATGACTAAAAATCCATCCAAGGAAACACGACACCTCTGTGTTACATAAATCACATGAGCCACAAAGTGAATATAAATGGATAGAATAAGAGACACACTGCACCCAGTTAACATCTAACTGAGTTTAAAGAAATTAGTACCACTTATCAGGAGCTCTGTTCCAGTTCTTCCCAATTGATGAAGTAAAGGAAACTAGTCACAGATTAAGTCATTGCACACAGAAAGGTTAAGAGGGGTAAACGAGGCAATCAGGATGCACACCGCCAGTGACATCACTTTCTACTTCCTGTCTAAAGCTGCTAAACAGGAAGTTCACAATTGAAAAGAAAAGGTAAAGAGCAGCTCCCTCACTCCTTTCTGCAAGTACAGAGGGACGTCTTCATATTCTTCATATCTATCATGTTCAATATGACTATTTTTTTCCTGTCCTTTATTCTCCAGGGTCTTCTCAATCCCATTTAGAGAGGGTATCCATGGCACACATACACACTAACAAACACTAACATGCTCATACACAAAAATGCATGATCGCTCACACACACACACACACACACACACACACACACACATATATATATATATATATATAACAGCCAGGGGGAAGGGGTGGGTTGTTGATTAAAGTTGGATAAAGAAAATAGCGGGATGCTGAGGAAAGAAGAAAGTTTGAGAGGAAAAAATGAGGTGGAGGAAGAGCACAGCCTCGAGTACTCAGATGAACTTGGATTCCTGAGGCATGTGTGTGTGCGTGTGTGTGCGTGCGTGCGTGTATACTCTGCTTGCCTTGCCTGATGCAACGCAGAGATCTCTAATCCAATTACAGTTCAGACCAGCCTAGCGGCCTAGCCTCATCCACCAAGGACAAACCTAGCAAGCTTACACCAACGCTAGCAGCCCACCGGCCCTGCACAGATTTGGCAGCTCACCGCTCAGCTGAAGCCTCGCCCGAGGGTGCTGACCACATCTTAGTGAGAAATAAACATAATCACCCAGAATTAAAGGCTTCCTCCTCCAAGACAAATTAGGCCTCTTATCTCGCGGGTTGAATGAGGACCTACTGTTCTGCTGGGCACAGACTCAAAATCTTGGTTTTAAGGTTTTCAATGAATGCAAGATGCCGAGATGGCATCAATGCATTTTTATTTCTCCATCCTTCTGTTGGCCTTCCCTCCCTTTCTGACCTGCACACAGCTCCAAACTCCATTTCTCTCTCTGCCACCGGCGGGCCGGGCCCCTGCTGTTAAATCTCCCTCTCTGTCCTCTATTGCAGACCTCTGCTGTTTCTAATCTAGCTCTCTGACCCACGTTGCCGCTTCCCATTTATCTCCATATCTCACCCATCGCCTCTGCACCAGCCACTATCGTCCACCCCCCCCCCACCTCCACTTGCTCTTTACCCACACTTTCTGTATTCTCCTGCTGCTCTCCTCCTTATCAGCTGCCCTCTCTTCTTCTGTCCCCTCTTTCTTTTTCTCCGGTGTTTTCAATTTGCACTGCTCTAGTACCCCATCTTTCCGTTTTGGTCTCTACATTTCACATCCCCCAACTCTCCATCTTACTGCCTCAGTCAAGGAGGTTATGTTGCTGGTCCCATTTGTCTGTTAGTTAGCCGGACAGCTGAAAAACTTCTGATCAGATTTTAATGAAAATCGGTGGAAACTTCGACATGATGTGATGAAGTTTTGGTGGACGTAACACTTTCATGTCAGGGTTAAGTCCTATGTATGTTTGTTTGCTGACGAGGATTATATGTGTGCCACTTTATTTGGTATTACCACCATTTACATCAAAACATTCAGAAGCTGTACTCTTGTGATGAAATGTAATGACACAGAAATCTCATACTTGAGTCTGATTCCTTAGAAAAAGCAAGTGTAGATTAAATGTGCTTCTACCCAAAGAAGAAAGGTATCATTAAATGTAATATAGAGCCAGAACTGAATCTGAAAAACAGAAACCAGTCCTGAAATAAATGCAGCCAACTGTTCGGCAGGGTGTCCCTTGTGGGTGGACGGCAACAACAACCCTAAATCCTGCTGTGGGGGGGTTCAACTTATTTTAGCTGATCTTAAGACGGCTCTAGCTGGCAGCGGTCCATGACTATGATACACTCCGACAGAACAGTATCTGCTCCCAGGCCTGTGGCAGGCCAGTCCTGCTACTGGAGGAACCAGTTAAGTCCAGGATCTGTGCGTGGTGATGTTGGCTTGAAATTAAACAACATGTTTTGAGAAAAAGAAATGTCCTGTTTTCACCAATAACAAGAGACAGAACGGGAGACAGAGCATGAGGGAGCAGCTGATTAGTCATGACCGTTCCTGCCCTCTGCCAGTCTTTTCTTTTCCCCCTGTCTCTCAATCTGATGGCAGTGCCAGTTGTGTGCGTGCTGAGCAGGGCTGCGTTACGAAAGAGTAAACACAGTCACAGCATGGTGCCACTCTCCTGCCAAGTGAAACAGAGGCAACACACACACACAGACACACTGACACCGTAGGGCATGCCAGGGGCAACACAACAGTGTGGCCTAAATGAGCAGAACATCTTCAAAGTGAAAGCGATAACAAAATGGGTCTGAAGATTGATATATCTTCAGACATAGAGCCACATTATATTAAAAAGGAGGACTACTGTCCTCCTAAGTGGTCCCCTCACCATATGCATCAGAGGGTGCTGGTTAAATGTCAGCAAACTGTGCAGTTGACATTGTGAAATGCAGCCTGTTCAAGCTTTTGAACGGGTCAGGACCCATTTGAGTGGGCGGAGAAGCTTCACAAGCACAGCCAGCTCAGGTATTGAGTTGGTTTGCATTTGCAGCCTCTTGGATCCATCACAGTATAAGGTTGCACCATACTCACACAGCATGTACTGTCCGCAGGCTTTTGAAACCTCATCTTCACTTAAACATATTGGCAAAAAAATGGCAAACAAAAAAACAAAAAAAAGCCACACCTAGCAAGAGTTTCCATCTCAAGTGCTCGCGGAAGTGCTTAATACAGCCAGGCATGCATTTGGATTCTCCAATTATCCACTTGTGCATATTCAGTGAAAGGCAAACTGCCGAGTCACTCTGGTATCACGTTCATTTTCTGGGCCTCTCTGTGTCCCTGCCTCAGAGAAAGGGAAGGGAAGGCAGGGAAGTAGAGCGGCGTCTCAGGAGACAAACCACAGAGTACAGCAGTATTTACCCAGGAGTGTGTCTATGCATGTGTGTGCTCTTGTACCCAGGCTATTTGTCTCCTCAAAAGGCATTCAATAGAGCCTTTATATCTCCCTCAATGATGCACGCTGATGTCCTAAAAACACTCCATGATACAGTATTGTGTCTTCAAGCCTGGGGAAGGCTCACTTAACATTCACTCAGACCTTTTCTCCAGACGCCGGCTAGTTTAAAAACTGCAGTGCAACTCGATGGCACAATATTTTAACCAACTAACCTTAAATTAGCTGCGTTGTATTTGTAGTTTTAGGTCACGCAAGGGAAGACAAACAGCTGATCTTTCTGTATTGACTGCAAACACGTCTCCCTGGTGTGATGGAGCTGCTAGTCGTGGTTGTTACTAGATCAACTACTTGCTCTCGGTGTCACCTTCCTGTGAAACCCGAAGTCATAGACACCTCTGAACTATGACAGCTGAGCTTTTACGGCATGGCGACGGCCCCGCTGCTCACTTTTCGCTCTGTTGTGCTACTGGGGGGAAGAGGAGGAATCCGCTACTGTTGCCCCAAAATAACGACGCAGCCTTGACGGGCAGGGAACAATGTGCCAAAAGTAAAGAAGAAGGGGACTGATGTCAGAGAGGGAAGCTGAGGACTTGTTTGTTTAGACTCATCCCCTCCAGCTCTGCTTTGCTTTCCACTGTTTCCCTTCCTCTGTCTCTCACCCAAAGACACATGAGGCCAGCACACAAAAACAGAACGAAAGAGCTCGTACGATATTACCTGGCATATAGGCTATCCTCCTACATGCTCGGCTCCGGATACAGCTAACACCCCGCTAGGTTTTGTTGCTAAACATTTCTCGGAGAGGGCTGAGGCCTGTTCAACGCTGCCTTGTTCTCTGCGGCTGAATAGTCCAGCTCAAGCAGCAGTCAAGCACGCAAACGTCTCTGCACATCAGCATCCCGAGAGAGAGAGAGAGAGAGAGAGAGAGAGAGAAACTGAGCTAGGGAGTGAAAGACAGAGTGAGTTTGAGGGTTGAAAGTGACTAAAATGCCCTTTCTGGGGAGTAAACAAACCAACTAGTCTTCCTGTCATCCAGCCAATCCCTCAGCACGGCAGCATGGCAGCACATCACGGTAGAATAACTCAAAGCCTGCCGCTGAGCCCAAGGCCAGGGCCCAGCTCCATTAAAGCAGGGCAGAGTTGATCTTCGCTTCAATTGGGAACTGAGGCACATAAACCAATGATGACAGAAACATCCATCTCTGTACAATTGATTGCAATCCAGTAGAAATGGCCTGCAACAAACACTGATTGAAACTTTTTATTTTTGTTGTTGATTCCGTGTCAAAGAAGGTGCTGAATGAGCTTAAAACTGTTTGTGAATAAGTTACGCACCATCAAGTCCCTTTTACAAAACACCGTGGAGTCGTTTTTTCTCAGGGTTGGGTGCTGTGGAGAGCTGAGACACTGGGCTAACTGCCACTCACAACACGAGGTGAATTTGTAAAACTACACCACGTTACTGTCATTAAAGGTTTGGCTGGCTTACATCGTCTTAAGGAGCCTTGGCTTGGGCTGCCTTGGGTGTGTAGTCGTAAAGCAACTTCAGTGCCAGACACAATAAATTGATTCCTAATAGAGTGGGCTTCTTACTGCGAGGTCTGACACACGGAAAGCCAACAGAAGCTCTTTTCACTGTAACAGTAACAAGCTAGTTAAGAGCTCTCTCTCTCTCTCTCTCTCTCTCGCGGACACCGAGACCTTCTGGTGAGCTGACTGCTACACCGCCCTCAGGTCAGTCCTAATAACACGACAATGTACCAGAGAAACACGCTGCAGATTGTAAAGCTAGAAATAAAGACAGGAAAGCCAGACCCCATCCTAGTCTGGACCAAGCAAGGCGGTGACAGCCGTTGGTTAGTTTCTATTCTCATGCAGGTGACTGCTTTGAGATGATGTCGGCTCATCTGCCACAGCCTATTATCAGCACTGCATCTGCGGTGCGAGCAGCGGAAACAGCCACCTGGGCTGAGACTGTGTGCAATAGTGTGTGCACGTGTGTCGACGTGTCTGCGTGTGTGTGCGTGCGTGTTTGGTGGAGATGGAAATAAGGCAGTGGGGTTGCATGAGGACAGGCTTGCAGTGTGCAAAAATCCCCATTGGGAACATCTACATATACACACAGAGCAAGTCAAAAGGGATATTACTCAGACACGCAGACTCAGAATGAAACTACAACCACCATCACCCAAAATGCTACCACAGAGTTTCTCATTCTCGGGTTCAGGACCACATGTACAGATCGGTTGATATGCAACTTGAGAGATTTCTGAGACCGATATATGACATATTTTTAAGAAATTCATTAAGTTCATTCTTGTAGACCATTTCACTGGAATATGGTTGCAAGGAATCTGCTTGGGTGGAGCCGCTGTACTTCCTGTCTGATATGGAGTAGTAAAGTGTTTTTCAGCCCAGGTGTAAATTCGCATTTGAAAAGTTATGACAACCTCAACATGGAGACACAGGAGGCTATTGCATAATTTAATGACTTATGACCATCAGTTATCTTAAATGTTTCATCTTTGTACCTGACAATTAATTTTTCCCCCACTGGAGTTCGGCATGTTGAGTGCCATTAAATACTACAATACCCTTGAGCCTCGGCGGCTGTTTTTAATGGAGAAGACACCAGCCGGAGCAGTCACATCACAGCTCATATGTAGGCCTATATTCAGAGCACAAAATCCTGCACTCAAATTGCTCAATAGAAGGAAAGGCAGGAAAGTTTCATGCTCATTTACGTGTTAGAAATGCTCCACTGGTCAATCACCTAAAATGGTAAAAATGAATGGGACTGTTGTTGCAAGAACCCTGGGTGCCAGATGTGAACCAACCCACGTCACTGCTATATAAATATGATCAAACACTGTAACAGAAAATGATCTCTGACCATTTCGATTGTTGGCTTGAAACTGAGAAGTAGCTTGCGAAGCTCCCTCCGTGCTTTTAGACTTAAAATACAGAACCATGCCACACTCACATTTACACAACTGTTGGGGTCGTGAGAGCTTCAACTCTCACTCTTACAGGTTCGTGGGCCCCAAAGCAATTGAGAAAATGCACTACCACAATCAACGTGAGAACAATCACACCAGTAAACAGCTACTGTGAGACACCACGACACACTTCTGTTTTGGACGTGAGCCACAGCGTCGAGACAGAACAAATAGACAGTCGTTTCCCCACTGCAGAGGAAGTTCAGCCTATAAGTGGTTCTTGTAAATTCCCCTTCTCTATCAGCCATCAGACCAATCACCTGACATCGTCTTCACTCTCGTTCTGTACTTTTAACAATTTTAGCCGGCGGCAAGAAAAGACAGAAAATGATTACACACAGACTCTCGAAGGGTGTCTGGTTCAAAGGCACCTTGACAAGTTTTCCAGAAAAGACCTGATAATACTCCAAACAAAATATCATGTGACTGAAGCTGTACTTGGTGCCGTTTGAAGATTTTCAATACTGGTACCAACACCATACCTCCATTTCATCACCTATACAAAAAAGTGCTTTTTTGATACTTTATTTTCAGTAAGATATTCACTTTTTTTCCACAAAACAAACCAAAAATCTCAAACATATCAGTGTTTAACGTTGTCTTACAACAACTTTGCCAAATAGACTACATAAAATGAGCAAAATTGTGATTTAAATCAGGAAATATCGAATCAAAGAAAAAATACACAGAACTAAGAATCTGACGAGAACTCTGTGCCGACTTTTGGTACTTGACAGCCTTCGATACTCTGTGCTATGGACACATTTTGGCCGGCACTTTCTTGCAGATAAAAAACAACATGTTCAAAACGAAGACTGTCTTATCAAATAAGAGAACCTGACAAAAACAATAAACATCATGCTTAAAATGTGTTACTCACAAAACAATTATTATTATTATTATTATTACCAAAATCTTTCATACTATTACTTGCATTTCTCCAATGATGCAGGATAATGATACGCTGCCTATACACCATTAAGTCACAGGTGATGCAGTGCGAACTAAGTGTACATCAAATCTGACTCTTGCTCAGGCCAGGCAGCCGAAAGCGGCGCTCCACTTAGCTGCTGTAGTTTCCATTCTCTCGCTCTTCGTTACGCATTACCAATCCATCACTCAAAAGCAAGGGGGATTAAACATCTGTCAAAGCCTAGCCCATTTCACCCAGCAGGAAAAGACACATTTAGGCGTCGCGCATCTCCCCGGTGATTTAACGTCCTGCCTGACTCTGAATCCAGGCAGATGAGGTCATTCAGCGCTGAAATAATGCCCTTACATTCTCAGGGAAGAACGCAGGTGATACACACTAATACCAAGAGGTGTTATTGGTAGCTTTCTGCTGATTCTGTTCTTGCCACCAACCGTAAGCCCTCATATCACTGTCTCTATACCTCCTTTCCTCAATCTATCCACCATTAGTAGGCCGTCATGTGCTTGTCATCTGCTACAGGCCCCCATTTGATTCCCAGTGGAGCTTCTTCCTTCCCCATCAACTACTCCACCCCTCCCCCCCACCTGTTAATTTCTTCTATTTCTCTCCCTAATCAACCATTCTATCAAAAGCATTCATATCCCCTTCCTCCACCCTTCCCTTCCCATCCATCGGTCTAAAA
>NTHP01000067.1:265249-279893 GCA_003416845.1 Oplegnathus fasciatus | reverse complement strand
AAAAAAACGTGCCATCTCCCGTTCCTCCATCCCTTTAGATCACCCTGCCTTCCCTTCATCAGTCTCGCCTCTTTCATTTAGCACGCTCCTTCCTTCCTCTCTCTCTCTCTTTCTCTATCCCCAAATCAGCTGCTTTCACCACTCCATCCTCCCTTTCCTCCATCATCCCTGAGCCATCTTCCCTCCCTCCTCTCCTCACTTCTCCCTCCGTTGGTCCTGGCTGTGACGTCCTTCACCCTGGGTCTGTATTCAGAGTGATTACACGCTTGGTTAACTCATTCATGGACTCCACTCTGTCAGTGACGCACGCTGGACGCATGCCTGCTCGCTTCCAATGCGTCCAGCTCACATGCACACCTCACCCGCATATATAAACATTGGACGACGCGCAGCTTTAACATGCAGGTAAACACAAACTCTCAACATGCAGAAATGCCATCAGTCTTGGTCAGTGGGGAAAAGGTATAAGAGCTAAATAGAGAGCTGAGAGCAATAACGCATTGTAGATACCCCATTTCACTTTTCACAATTTTAGATCATATATAAGCATGACTCATTTTTCTGTGAGTGTATCCAGAACATGGCACAGTGGCTTATTTAAAGGGTGTCACTCCACAAAAGAGATTCAACACCTTTCCTAAGACGGAGAATGCGAATTAATACATTTAGTAACGTCCACGATAATCCTGAACACAGGCAGGCAGAGGCCTTCACTTTCCTCACCTCCTCTAACACCAAGACGTAACTGGGTGTTGCTTCTGAATTCCTAACAGATCACTAAGCAAACCAGTTTAGGTTGGACGGCCAACCAACTGTTGGGGCAAAAAACTGATCATTATTTCATGTGAGTGACTGAGGGGAAAAAAGGAAGAGGAGGTTAAGACCAATAAATCATATTTACAACTGAGAGAACTGACGCAACTGGAGACAAGTCAGTGCAAGAACCAGTTAACAAAACCAGGAAAACAAGTGTCAGAAGGAGGAAAAAACAACAAGAAAGCTCTCGGACCAAAACTTCACACTTCTTTTTTTTATGGCAGTTTGTGTGAAATAGGCCATGCATAGAAAAATACCAAATACATGAAATACCAAAACCACTTGCTAACTTTTCTCAGAGTCACCCAAATGTACAGTTCACCAAGACTGGATGAAATCTGCAGCGATGACTGTTTTGTAAAAATGGTAGAAAAATGGCAAATATGAGAGAGAGATACATGCTGAACAAAGCAGTGCCGGGAAAATTGTTTTTGCTCAAACACCTCAGGGTTCAGGAGGTATGACTGAGAATGTTAACTGGTTTATGAGTGGCGCCTTCCGCACCCAAAACTCATCAGATCTTCCTTTGCCCCTGACCTCACGATCTGTTCAGTATTTCCTCAGATATCCTGCTAACTAACTAACTGACTGAAAGACAGACCAGTTGGACAAAAACCTCCTCTGCAGAGGTAATAGTTAGTGAACACTGGTTTTGTGGTCGGGGGGTATCGAGGGACTGCATCGTTATCTCTCAGGCAAAATGTCACGATGTGAAGAAACACCCCTGACAACACCCTGATCTGCTTCGCAAAGTGCTGCAGCCAGCCAGCCAGCGACCTGATAACCAGTCAGCAAAAAGAATAACCTCACAGCCTGCCACAGATCTGATGTTCTCCTTTTTTGGAAAGATATCTGATCCCACGGTGTTTCAGAAAGAGGGGGTGAAATTATTAAGAAATTGCAAGCACACCTTGGACTGCGACTTCACCGAGTCCCTCCTTTACTTACAGGCAAAAGCGACAACCTAGTGCCTTTACATTTGCATAGCAAATACACAAGTAAATGCAAGATAGCTCATCTGAGTTCTACGACAGCAGACTATCACTTACACTATCAGCTCAATCCTGAATACAATCATCATGGCCTTGGACTTTGGCTGTATAGCAGGTGCTAGACTGAGCCAGATGTATCTCCAACCAAAAACGAAAGTGACAAATCAGCATCATCAACTTCTGTCAGGTGTCACAATAAACTACAGCCCTGTGGACACAAATATATACTGTGTTTCACTTCAATTACTCATTGCATTCAACCTATGTTTATTCATCTTTCTTTGAGGCACCTATCTCACAGGTATGAGAGCTACATTCTCCTTCAGTGAGCTCGCTGACACCGGAACCTCTGCTGTGTCCCATTAGGTAACGTGAAGTTAGCATGCCTGCTAACGGTGCTCCAGTCCAGCGCACCTTGCGAATGAAATAAACCAAACAGCCGCGTTAGCAGAGACTGACAGGCTGCTAACGCTAGCCCTTTCGCTGTGTTAATCATTCCTATAAATAAGCTCCCTGTGCAGCTAACTGGCCTCCACACAGATACTCTCACGACCTAATCTGGGCGCTGCCATCGTTGGCTAGATAGCTGCAGGCCATAGACATGCCCAAAAATATCGCCTGGCCCTGGGTAACATTAGGTCGGTTTATCGTTGCAGGATGAGACCGTTGCCAGCCAGCTTTGCTACCAAGCTAGCATCGCAGAGCTAAGCTAAGCTAGGCTAGGCAACATGCTACCCGCTTGTGGCTCCATTAATGCGTTAAAGTGGGGGTTTCACAGTGTTCACCGCGACAGTGCACCTGTCTAATGCTGGCTGCGGCGGTGTCAGCCACTGTGCTGTGAATTTGCAGCCGGCGTGAGGCAGACTGCGCAGTTGACCTGACAAGAGGAGGGTAAGCTGGCTAGGCAGGTTAGCTGTCTGTACTCACCCCATTAACCAGTCCATGGCGCTGTTTGTAGCTAGCTTAGCTAACGTTAGCTGGCAGGGGATAAATCCACCAGGAGCTGGAGGCGACCCCCTTAGTTTATCCAGCCACCACCCTCGCTGCCCTGGCTGCCTGGCCCCCCTGAGTCCAGTCGCTCTCCCCGGGGCCCGTGTCGCTCCCAGCTGCTGGATCCCGGCCGGTCAAACGCGAACGCCGCTTAAACTTTGAGCGATTGTCCTTGTTTTGATCCTCAGCTAGCTCGGATCATGAAGCGGCAGTAACACAGTCAGATCAGTCCGTTAGCTGGTAGCGGGAGTGCAGCATTGAGTGACTTTGAGCACGAAGGCGAGCGGAGGAGAGCGGGGCAGCGGTGCGGGTCCCGCCCGGTGTGGAGTCGCGGTGTCCGGTGTGCAGTGGCGCCGAGTGAGGCTTGTCTGATGGGATGCCGCTGGTCAAACCCGGTAACCTCTGTCATGAAGCCTTGTATGGCTACCGTGCTAGCTGACAGCCTGAACCTCCACTGAAGCTGCTGCTGTCTGAGCGGAGTCTAAATCGGAGTCCGGAAGTAAACACAGACCCGACCCACTCTGTCTCTCCTGTGCGTAAAATGCGTGTCACGCAGGGCTGTATGAACATGGATGCAATGGGATATGTAGTGAGCAAGTTAGAAATAAGGTGAATCTGTTGGGTTTTGTCTGCTCACGTAATTGTAGACATTCACCACCAAAGACTGTAACACGTTAATGGGAAGATTACATCTGCTGTTACATACAGTTGAATTTAATAACACATAGTTATAATACTTGTGATCTTATTCTAGGGCAGTGGTTGGGGGTCCAAAAATAAATCTGACCAGACGATTGAAGGGATAAAAAAAAAAAAAAACCATGTTACATAAATTGTTTATTTTCTTGTATAATACTTCACCTCTTCAGGCTTCTGCAAATCCCTCAAATGAGACAAATCCAAGAAGGAAAAATCACAACCTGGGGCCACACGAAAGCCATAACATGTGATGAGGGGTCACAAGTAGACATCGCTTCCAGTATAATTAAATTGTCTCTGGACATAGAAATTAAGAGTTTAGTGCTCCAACCAGGCAATTCAGGCTCCTGCATTGGGGCCAAAGACCCCCAGGCGACCCAAATGCCAATGGGTTTTGGTAATTTGATTAAGTGCAAATTTGCACCACAAAAGTCCAATATCAACAATGGCAGGTCCTGCAATATCAGCTACAGGAATGTTCTGCCCCTGTGACCATCTGTCAAAATCTAGTTTTGAGAGCTTTATTATTTTAGTTGGCTTGTGCTCACGTGATTCCTAAATAAAGTTGTAATCAGTCCACTCATTACCACAAACTAAATGACAAACAGAAAGCTCGGGGCGAGGTTAGGTCTCAGGTTCTGTGGGCACACAATGAAGCTACCATGTGCAGTCTGCTGTGACGACACAATGTATATACACAATGCACAGAGGGTGGTAGTGGTCATTTTTGCACCAGGGCCCACCAGTTAATCTGTCCATGTCTTTGCCTTTAGTGAGCCTCCTGCAATTTCCATCCTTATAACATATGAAATAGAAAGAACCCTCCAAACAAACAGAGAAATGTCATTGGAGGCCATAAATCTCAACAGGCATTCATGTGCACTGACCCTCACTGTGAACCTTTGCAGGCAGGGCAGTTGCAGTAATGTAGACCAATGTATCACTGGCTAAATTATGATATACTATCAGCTGTACTGCTTTGCTTGTTCTTAGACACCGACCGGGCAGAGGCAGAAGAAACTGTTTTTTATGTCTTCACCCACTCGACAGTCTTGATCACCTGCCAATTCTTCATTCAGTCAGGCAAGATGACATCTGATCAGTTAGTGCGGATTAACATTTCAGTAATCCAAAGAGCTGACACTCAGCATACAGAGACATAGTGCTGAAACAGTTGATTAATTGATCACGAGAAAATAACTACTTTGATATAATCTTTTAGGTCACTTATCAACAGTGCTGGTTTCAGCTTATCAAAAGTGAGGATTTGTTGATTTTCTCTGTTTTATGTCATCGTAAATTGAAAATGTTTAAGTTTTGGACTGTTGGTAAACAAAACGACATTTGAAAAGCTCTGAGAAATTGTGAGGGGCATTTTTCACAATATTCTGACATTTTATAGCAATGAGTCAAAAACATAATTGACAGATTTATAATGAAAGTAATTGTTAGTTGCAGCCTTACAGAGAAACATGAGCATTTATTTTACAAGATACAGTATCAGAAAATTAGAAAATACAGAATGTGATTGGTCTTTATCATTTGCCATTCTTTTCAATATGGGGGTCCTATTTTAGTACAGGAATATATTAAATCACATAATTCATCATGTACCCCTGCCTTGACCTCAACCCTTGACCATTCACCATTATATAGCTTTTAATAGCTCTTTCCCTTCTCCCATCCCCTCTTCTCTTTTCACCAATTTTCCTCTTTAAGAAAACCATCAATCAGGCAGATGCAGTTTGCAAAGATGGGATCAATATGTACTTTGCCCTGCAGAAAGGACTGGTCTCCTCCCTTCCTGTCTGCCTCTCTCTGAGAGACCATTAGAGCCAGAGGTATGGTCGTCATCAAGACCTCACACTCCTCTCTTCCTTCTCCTTTTTTCTGTCTCACCCTCTCCTCACTAGTTCCTCCTCCTTCCTCCTCTTTGGATGCTCCCCTCTGCATCCTCAGACTTCTATAAATAACAGCAGCACACAGGTGACGGAGAGGACATTCAGAGTAGGAGCCCTGTTAACAAGAGGCAGAGCCGCATGATTGGCTCGCTGACACTCCAGCGCCCTGCTGGCCTCCAATCAGTTCACTGGGAGGCGGAGTCACACAGATGATTGACAGAACGTTGGTGGAACGGTTGAACAGGGGTGTGATGCTGTTGACAGCCACATGGGGGCGGTGTGGGATGTTTGTTGACACAGACATGTGCAGACCCCGCACTGCATCAAGTCTCTCTTTACAGTTTTAATGTAATGTTGTAAACACTGGAGGAATCAGCTGGTCCAGGATCTGGGACAAACTGGAGAGAGTCTCTGCTGCTCCAATCACACTTTTTCTGAACTCCTGAACTCTGATCTAACACCATCTTTTTCCTTTTAAAATCCATACAAACTGATTAGGATCATTCCTATACAAGTCAAGTATAACACCAGGCCTTAACTTCACATCACCTCTTGAATTTGCTGTATGTGTACACATTTCATGCATCAACAGTCTTTTTTGGCTTGTCTAAATTTTCATTTTATTACTCAAGAAACAGTAATTAACGGGTCAGTTCATCCAGATTATAAACAGCATAATTCTTGTTTAATATCTACAGGTCCTCAAAAGTAAAAGAAAAAGGTGAGAAATGAACAAACTTATGCCGATTATTAAAATGTCCTTTGTATTTATCTGCATGTTTATAGCTTCACAACTTTGATTAGCTATGTTCAGTCAGAAATAGACTGCTTTTGACAGAATCAGATTTTTTATCATCTTAACCTCAAGTAAAATCTAGCCATGGAGACAGTTTTAGTTTTGATTTGCTGTGTTTTCAGAAATTTCTGCCTCCACTAAAGTACAATGGAGGTCAGTGGGATTTAATTTGTGGTGCTCAAAGCATCTAAAAAACATAAAATTCATTATATTAAATTGTTATTATTATTATTATTATTATTATTATTATTATTATTATTATTATTAACCACTGACCTCACTGTGAACGTTTTTTATCAAAACTACTTTCTCCATAAGAGATAGTCCTTATGAAAACTAGGGCTGAACGATATGTAAAAAAAATCATATTGCTATTATTTTGACAGATATTGTGATATGACTCATGATTTTAGTGGGAATTTTTGAATTAAATATAAAAATGATGATGATGTGATTTTTGCTGGGGTCTGTACCAAACAAGCATGTTCCCTTACATCTGGAGAATATGATTTGTAGGCCAGGGCATCTCTGTAGCACCACAATGCTTCATTTATAATGGTGTGTTGTGACACATTTGACCTTTATCAAAAAATTGCAGCTCCTGCGATTTGGATATTGCACTTGGCCATATTGCGATTTCGATAATATTTCGATTAATTGTTCAGCCCTAATGAAAACTATTGATAAAATGTTCTAGCATTACAGGGGTGGAAACAGAAATCTCAGATGCTGATTTCTCAAACCTGAGCAAATGAAAACAAAACCATTTGCAAGGCAGGAAAAAAAGTGTTTCTATAATCTGGGTGAACTGACTCTTTAATAGGGCGGCACGGTGTGTAGTGGTTAGCACTGCCACCTCACAGCAAGAAGGTTCTGGGTTCAAACCCACCCTTCTGTGTGGAGTTTGCGTGTTCTCCCTGTGCCTGCGTGGGTTTTCTCTGGGTACTCCGGCTTCCTCCCACAACCCAAAGACATGTAGGTTAGGTTAATTGGTGACTCTAAATTGCCCATAGGTGTGAGTGTGAGTGGTTGTCTGTCTCTATATGTCAGCCCTGTGATAGACTGTCGACCTGTCCAGGGTGTACCCCGCCTCTCGCCCAATGCCAGCTCTAGCACCCCTGCGACCCTCTAAAAGGATAAGTGGTATAGATAATTTCTTTAATATGAATTGCTAGCTTGCCAATATCTGATCTGTTTGATACAGTCAGTATTTGTACCGATAACAATGTGCATCTGTGCATCACTAGTCTCTGTGCCTTGCTCGTGAGCAGCTGGTAGGACCTCTGTGGCTCTTTACCGATGCCGATCAGCTGTTATGGTCTCTCTAGTAGCCCTTTTCACAGAAGACATTTTGACATGTCACAGTAGAAAAAGCACAGGTGTAAATAATAAAATCAATGATGGCTGAATCCCATTTAGCTGCTCCAGTTTCAGGGTCCTGGTGTTGTTCATGCTGGGTCACTGTCACACTGTCATGACTTACAGGAACATCTGAATAGAACAGAACCATGATTGTTACAGCCTGTTACTCTTTTAAATCTCCTCCACTCTCTCCAACAACTCTCAGACACCTACAGTTTATGACACACTCCCATTACCAAATTCATGACAACATTTAAGCATGACTGCAATGACCTAAGATCCTTCCAGTGAACTTTGTTTACCAGTCGGAAGGATATAACTCAGAGGGCTGGCTGGTGCCAGAGATGTGCTTGGTGGGAAAACGAGCTGGGCTCTGGTCAGGTGCTCGTCTGAGTTAGCCAAGGTCACTTCCTGAAATCCATCCACCCGTCAATACTGAGCCATCCAGGGGTCGATATGTTCCCATTCCACATCATCCCAGCCAGTGCAGCGCATGAGAGAGCCCAGTGTCAGTCAGTGGACGCAATCAAAACAACTATACAATGTAGTGCAATCTAACTGCCCTCCATTAAATACTATCAAGCTTATTATGTTCAAATTTTCAGTGACAGGCCTTTTTCATACATAGCAGGAAAAGCACAGGAGTACCCACTTAAATCCATGTAATTGACCCAATAAGCGGCCAGTATGCACAATACCGCCTTTGACCTGGAACACTTAGACACTTGAACAATGAATTGAAGTGATTATCAATGTTATTATTTACACCTGTGCTTTCCTGCTGTAACATGTCAAAATGTCTTCTGTGAAAAAAGGTCTATAGAACAGGGGACAATATCTGTTCATACTGTACACATTCCTGCCACACTTGATGATGTTGGCATGGGTAATTACGTCTGTTAAGTCACTTTATTTACACATGATCTTATAGCCTGCTTAGTGTTTGCAGCATAGTGGTCACTGTAACACACACACACACACTCCTCCTCACACCAAAAAATACCTCAAGATTTTTTTTTGTCTAAATCTTTTTTTTTAGCCTTTTTTAGGATCAGAAAGATTCTGTGATAACCAAACACACGCACGCGCGCGCGCACACACACACACACACCACATACCTACAGATCAGCTCAGTGCTGCCAGGGTGAGTGAGGTATTGGCTGCGCCATGACTGATATGATTTATTCATAGCTGGCAGCGGTAACTCAAAAAGCCATTAGGAGGCATTAAAACGGAGACACCTCACATTACTCTTGCATGAATAATAAATGTTTAATAGATGCAACGAGGAGTTGTGCGCATGCGTGTTTGCGTGTTTACATAAATTACACACTAACTAGATGTGACATTTGTTTTGTAGCTTTGAAAGTTCAATTTTTATACCCTCATAACACTAAAACAATGTTTTGATTGGAAGTGATTCTTATATTATTATGTTTAGGTCACAACCTGAAAACAAAGCTCAAGATCAGCATGTTACTGGAATAAGTGAGATTATGATGTTTGTCTGTTCAAATGTAAAACACAAGTGCTTTCATCTGACTGGCTTCATGCAGATTTGTGTGTGTGCGTGTGTGTTTGTGTCATAGACATGTTTACTGTTAGCAGTCTGATCTCATCACTGATGGATTCATTTTCAGTTTCTCAATAATGATCACATAATATAAGGTGATGATAATGGCCACTTGCATGACTGGGTTTCATATTGTCGGCACCGCCAAGTCTGTCTGCCAGTGTGTTGATTCAGTATGTAATGTGTGTGCATGTGCGTGTTTGTTCTTGCGCTTGTGTCATTGCTGGCTCCACACTGACGGCTGATGTCTTGCCGAATGAGTCAGTCTCAGCCACATTACTCATGTCTGCAAACCTACCTGGCTCCAGCGCTCCCATCCTAGAAAGAAGGACAGAGGTGGAGAAAAGGAAGGGGATGGATTTGAATCTGCAGATGGAGAGTAAATTCTGTGTTGTAGTGAGAAAGATGGGAAGCTGCGGGGTGAAGGAGAGAGAAGAGGGGAGCTGAGAAGATATGTAACAGATTTAAGAAAAGGAGGGAAGTGAAACCAGAAGGATTGGTAGACCGAAGGCACTGAGAACCATGAGGGATTTTCAAACAGGGAAGTAGGAGGAGAGGTGCAGCACTTGCACGGTCTTGCCTCCGGTGCATCAAACCCAAACTAACAACAAAAGTCTACAGAACAGTCAAAGCATCCTGTTTTAATGCAGTAAATTTTCCAAGCACACAGTGATACAGCACCCCCCCTCTTCTGTTTCAAGCAAATCAGACATGAAGTCATTTTCAGCCAGAAGCAACTCAACAGAAATAGCTTGCATGTGGCTCTGAGGTCATGGGCAGAGAGAGGAGGAATGATAACAGAGCGGCAGCCACAGACACTGTGTGTCAGCAGCAAGCAGTCTGCTGTGTGTGAGATTCAGTCTAAGCAACATACAAGTCATCATGTCTTTGTGCCTGTTGAACCGGTCCACCAGACCTAATTATGGACGAGTGTTTACAGTGGAAATAGTTTTTCGTTTTCCAAATAGGTCTGTTTCAAGGTACTATTGTACTTTGTGCCTATAACTGCTGAAGACACTCCAATCATGAGAAATAAAACCTTCAGTATATACATTTTCACAAACAACATATTTTTTATATTAGAGTGAGATACAGTAAACTGTTTAAATTTGCTTCATTCTCTTAATGGAAATATAATTCTCACAACATACATTTTCTGTATAAAATAGTTTTATACAGTTTTAAAAATTGTTTGTGGATACTATGTGGCATGGTGCTTTCTAACACACATTGTTGGTACTAAACTGATACAATTTTTATTGTTGGCCATATATTTCATAAAACAAAAAGACAAATCCCTGTGAACTTTACTAACTTTTAATTCATGTTTTAATAAATATACATTTATGTGAAGTAATAATGGAAATGTTATCAAATATTCTACAACATAAAAGTAACCGCTATGTTACAAAAAATATTGACGTTAATCCATGTCAAGTTTCATTGCGATAAGATGAAAAGAAAAAACAGTTCCTTAGTGGAAGTTTTACCCCTGATCCTCTAAAGCTGTGTGTAAAAGTCTACAGACAAAAAGAAGTGAGATACACTATTCAAAGTTTCCACAACTTACAGCTCTACATTACTGATTCAGTCAGGAATACATCCATTGTCAATGCCAGTGCCACCAGAAGAAGATGTTTTAGATAGCTCACAACTGATCATTCTATTTGGATTACCTTCAATTTAAGACAATAAGAAAGGCAAAGCATTAATCAAAAGTACAATGCAATAGTTACAGGCTTTCCCAGAGGACCTGAACACTGTAAAGGGGCAGTTATGGTACTTAACTGGTCTTTAAATGGTTGGTTCAAAAACCTGAGGGGAAACTATTAACACTTACTTATGTGTCAAAGCCAAACCTGTGATTAAGGTACCGGTCTTGATCATCCAGAGAGATGAGGCAGTGTCTGACCTTGTGTCAGCAGGACCACATCCACCTGAAGCACCATCAGTGGTGGTACGGGATGTGGTTTTGGAGGTGCAGACGCTGAGATATGGGATATGCACCGCCGTGTGATGTGTGTTGCCGACTATGGTAACAGGAACAGTGTGTGTGTGTGTGTGTGTGTGTGTGTGTGCTGATGCATTGATGGGGTTTGGACCTGAGCAGAGAGTGCTGATGAGAGAGAGAGAGAGAGAGAGAGAGAGAGAGTTGCAGTTTGTCCCACCATCAGAAAGACAGAGACAGATGTCAGCACCACCAGCTGCTTTAGTCAGCACTTTGAACATACATACACACGCATGCACACACACACACACACACACTCATTGACAGCGAAGAGGGGCTGCCTCGCTGTTCCATACAGTACACAGAGAGATGAAATGAAGACACACACACTTTCTCCGTCTTTCTCTTTGTCCATTCATTTAGTTTCATTGCTGAAAACAGAAGCTAAGCGAAACCCGAGGACTGACAGACTGACGCACATTCAATCCGCTGCTGGCTCGACTCGTGGAACAAAAGTATTGATCGCCTCTCACCTTCCTGTCAGGGGGACAAACAGGAGCTGCTGAGTTTGACTGGGAGCCAGCAGTAGGTGGCAGCAGTCAGTTACACAACACCTGTCTGACTAATCAGAATGACTGCCTGTCTACTTTCTGCTGCTACTCTGTGCACAAACCAAACCCCTACATACGCCATCATCCCCCATAGACGGAAATTATAATTAACATGTCTCTGCGGTTTATGAAAATCAACCAGGTGGATCCCTGATTATTACTATGACCCATTTCTGTGAGTTCACATCAAAGGCTCCAGACGGCCCAGTGTGCCCCTCGCTGCCTTTCTTTGTTTTCCAGTGATTTGCCAGTCTAGACACCCCCTCTTGTCTTGCTGTAACACTGCGGTGTGCAATATGCAGGTGGCCATGACAACGCTAACTGCATTAAAGCTGGATTACCTGAGGCCTGCTGAGCCTCAGAGCCAGCCAGGGATTCCTCCTCACCACAGGCCTTGCACACACACACATAAACACACATAAACTAGTGCCTGCTGCTGCAGAAAACGCACTAATGATCTCCCTGCGTTCATTTATTTAGCTCATTTCACTGCGGTGAGTTGTAATTCATGTTGAAATGAAGACGGGCTCATGAATGTGCTTAAGACTGCACGAGGGCAGCAGCAGGAAGAGAATATTGGACACATGTGTTTGTACCAAGGGCTCTTGTTGGCCTGGCATAGAGGAGAGGGGAACTACCACAGGCTGCCCGGCCTCCCAGCCCACAGAGCTCAGAGCTCTTTGCCCGCTTGCGTGAGAGATGGATAGGGATGAGAGAGAGGTTAGAGAGAGGGAGACAGACAGAGAGAAATAGTGGGACGAGCAGGCTGCCAGACTACAGGGTTATATAAGGACAAGAGTTTTCCATGGAAAAAAAAGGGCAAGAAATGCTGTTTGGAGTCAGTCATCCTTAGTGACGCGTGGAAAAGTGTGGAATGCTGTGTTGACGCAACTTTCGAGCACTGAACGTGTAATGAGTGTGTGTTTGAGATGAAAGCGTGCGAAAAGGAGCAACACAGAAAGAAGAAGAAAAAGGAAAATAGAGGGGGCATGTTCTGAGAAAATGTGTGTGTGTGTGCGTGTAAGTGCACTTTGGATGTGTGCGCACATGTGTGCGAATGGAAAAGCGGGGAGAGAGAAAGAGAGAGAGAGAGAGCCATAGCCTGCTGACGTAACAGTTCCTAACTGTTTCCATATAGAAGGCCTGGGATCAGGCGCCAGGCAG
The DNA here is from genome assembly GCA_003416845.1 of Oplegnathus fasciatus. NCBI lineage: Eukaryota > Metazoa > Chordata > Actinopteri > Centrarchiformes > Oplegnathidae > Oplegnathus > Oplegnathus fasciatus. Next base: position 267,041 of record NTHP01000067.1, on the reverse strand, counting down.
CCCCTCAGCATGGATACGTCTGGTACCCATCAGCCCAAGTGAGAGGGAGGACACGCTCGCACACACGCATACACACGCGCACACGCTTATACACATGCAACACGTATTCATGCACATACAAATGCGTCAGACTTTCAGTTCAATTTCAATTTGAGCTTTTACCGGCATGAAACATCAACATGGCAACAAAAAACGCGACCATTCATTCATTCGCGCACACACACACACACACACACACACACACACACACACACACACACGTTTGTTTCCATCACTTTTGGGGACATTACATTGACTTCATTCCCTGTAGACTTACCCTAACCCTAACCATAACTGCTACTTACCTAACCCTAACCCTTACCCTCACCTTAAACCAAGTCATCACACTAAAATGCAATGATTTATGTTATGGGGACTGGAATTTTGTCCCCATAAGGGAGGCGAGTCCCCACAATGTGACTGTAAACTGATTTATGTCCCCACAACATGAGTAATACACGACACACGCACACACACGTAAACAGGTCGTATCCATGTAGAAACACACACACGTTATGTTACAGTTATGATATTTTACATACGTGACACATCTATACACACACATATTGTATGGACAAGCAGCAGACAGTACATTCATAGAAACATGCACATACAGAAAAACAGGAAAAACCAGACTGAATGGGAACATATTGAATGCAGATTAAAGCTGAAACAATTAATTGCTTAATCGATTATTTGATTGACAAATAGATAGACTATTTTTTTGATGGATTAATCATTTAGTTTTGGACTGTTGGTCAGGCAATTCAAGGCATTTGAAGGCATCACTTTGGGCTTTAGGACAGTGTGAGGGGCATTTTTCATTATTTCAATTCCATATATTTGTTTTAGTGAACAAACAACATTCAACATTCACTCAAGTCAGTTGAGATATAAATGAAAACTGAAAAAGTGCTAACTATGAAAAAAATGCATCAGAAAGCTATTTCAGGCCACTGGAGGAGGAGGACAGTACATTGGCAACAGGAAACCTGCATTGAAGTGCAGACTTCAGCAAACAGCGGAGGGGAGACTGTAGACAGGGCAGGTTACCCGAGATGCAGATCCATATAATACGAGCTGAGGGCACCTTGAAAAACACACACACAAACACAAACACAAACACACACACACACACACAGAGGAAGCATATTGTGAAAGGATTATCCGTTATGATCCAGGTGATAAATACACACACAAACACGCCGGGAAGGCCGCTCATGTTGGAGGGAATGAGAGTGAGAAAGTGGGATTTGCTATGTATTCCATTACCTCGGTGGTCTTGTGATGGGGAATTCCCATGATGGCCTTAAAATAAAGACACACACACACATACACACACGGAAGAGCAGAGGGACTCAGCTGGAGATGCTGGTAATGCCATTACCTCTGCCTGTCTCCTATTGGACTCTGTGATTCGCTCATTAAGACAGCATTGTGCTCGCTGAAAAAGGCCAAGGGCCATCTGGTTTTTCCTGTGTGTGTGTGTGTGTGTGTGTGTGTGTGTGTGTGTTGAAAGGACTTGCTCCGTCTTCTTTGCTCCTTACCTCACAACACGCTGGTTTTTCTGGCTTGATTGAACCAAATGGTGGAGCTTTAGGAGGGCATGCTTTGTTGGCCGAGAGATGTTGTTTGATTGCACGAGGTGAAATTCCACCATGACATCATGAAACCAAAACTGCCTTTGTTGTCGAGCCCCCATTGAGGGGAGTCGATGAATTGGCCCCCCGCTGGATTTGGACGCTGTTTTTTT
>NTHP01000067.1:241426-256899 GCA_003416845.1 Oplegnathus fasciatus | reverse complement strand
GGGGGGGGGGTTAGATGGATGGATGCAGAAAGAGCGATCAGATAACTCACAAGCTACAGAAAGGAACGCTTAATGCAAAGAAGGAGAGGCTGAGGGGTAGCATGTGTCTAGACTAAACAGTAGACTAAACAGCCATTTGTAGTTCACAGTTTGGCTTTACACCGCGCTGGCGTTGAACAGTTTCCACCAGATCCTCTTTCTAGTGATCCTATGGGCGGTGCTACAGTGTCACTAATTGATAAAACAGAGGGAGGAAGGGTAGTTCTTTGAAGGGTTTCTTCCTGGTTTCTCTGTTCCCAAGCTGCTGGTGAGGAGCCTGTGCACACACACACACAGGCAAAGAAAATAAATGGCGCTACATATAGCCCCCACCACAGGCATATACTGTATCTGTGTGAGGAAGCGGTACGTTCCTGGAGACAGTAAAATAAACAGGAAAAGCCTCACGTCACACGGCAACCATTTCCCTTTCTATGTCAGGACATTGTTAGAGAGTTGTTAGAAGGACAGAAGACAGGACGTTCCACAGTGGAGACGGTGTTTGTGTGTGTGTGTGTGTGGGTGTGTGTGTGTGTGTGTGTTTAACACTAAAGAGAAAGTGTGTTTGTGTGTGTGTGAAGGGAAGTGAACACATGAATGAAAATACTCTACTTCTAAAAATATTTCCGCCGTTTGGTCTGGATTAATAATTACAGCTGTGATTACTGTAGGTGATCTCATCTCGTGTAAAATAAACATTAAAGCGGCCAGAGTGTGACTGGGAGAGTGACTAAGGGGTTACTGGCATGAGGGAGACTGAAGTCAGAGATAAGAGATCAGGACTGAGTGTGCCTGCCTGTTTTTTAAGGGCTATTACATTACAGTGACGTTACGTCAACACAATTACAAACACCTTCCTTGTAGTCAAAGCTTTACATGGCCGGCGCTAATGGACGTTAGTCACACAGGAGATAACGTGTTATTGTCACCTCGTCACCTGACCCCACTCTACTTATGGTTCCCATGTCGACGAGGAAGGGCAGTGATGTTGACGACAGTTGGCTCATCGTGTCACCCTGAGTGCTGTCAAAGATGGAATAAAAACACAGAGCGTCCAAAAGGACACACGAACACACCGACACGCACGCAAACAGCGAGCGCCAAATAACCCAAAGAGACATAGCCTCACATTCTCCAAAAGACAACGATGACACATCCGTCCATTCCAATCTGAGCGCAAAAAACACATAGACACACTGTACAGTCATGCTGAGGTCACTGAAAATACCCGGTGACACACACCAGCCCAGCTGTCCATGAAGATGACATCAGAAAGTCAACTGGGAGAGATGAGTTCACCTTCAGTGCAGCACAATAATCAGCAGAGGCCAACACGCTGCTACATTAAACTCTTAACTGGCTGCAAAAATTAGGGTAACTCCAACATTTATCAAGAGGTGGCTTCATGCCCGTCTCAGCGTGTATCCTACCCTGCAGTTTAATTTGAAAACGAACAGACACACAGAGATAAATGCTGCTGTGAGGAAACCCGTCATTTCCAGTCTGAAGAGATGATATCACGCAAAAAATACTCTCCAAACTTTTTACTTTTGGACGACTAGATCACCTTTTGCACAGAGCTACGTCATGTATCTTTAACTTCTGGAAAATGTACTTGGGCAGGATATGACTAACCCAATTCTGAACACACGCTCTACAAAAAAAAGAAGAAAATGTTCGGGTATGAAAAAAAAACACAACCGGGAAAGAGGGCACTGTGTCGCCATCGGCAACCCCAGCCAGCGGTGACTTCCTTTTTCCGTTTTCCTCTGCCCACTTCATCATTTATGCAACTGCTTATTTTCCTCTCTTGCCCCGTCAGAGCCGAGCACTCAGGCCTCCTTTGTTCGTTGGTAGTGAGCAGCGTTCCCCCTCCTCATCACTCATTTCCCACAACTAACTTAATATTCACATTTCCATTTTAAGGTGCAGGTTATTATCCCACAGACGTGAAAAGGTGTGTGTTAACGGAAGATATTTGGATCAAATTCTGGCTTTTCTGGCGTGAATCGATACAGAAAGAGGAACGCTGAATGGAAGTGGAATCCCAGAGATATTGACTGGACCAACAGAGACACACAACACCTGCCTGGCTGTTATGGTTAATGGGAGCTCTGCTGTTACATCACTGCTATTGGTACAATTGACTGCCTCGTCAATACAAGCTCACCNNCTTAGCTCTGTGTGTGTGTGTGTTTCAGTCTCTGTGTTGCTTTCAGTTGCCCTCTTTAACTTGTCTGTTAATGGAGAGGGGGGACACACACAAGGCAGGCGTGTACATACACACACACACACACACACAACTCTCCACAGCCTGGGGGCATTGATCTGCCTGAATGAGTACCCCGCACCCCTCCATTCCTCCCTCCATCGCTCTCTTCTGTGGTTCATATCAGGGGAGACATGACGCCATCCTCTGTGCCCCTCCAGCTGTCCCCTCCACTATGAGGGGACATTAGCATCTCAATGTGACCCCCCCCCGCCATCCCTCGCCCTCCCAACATGACATCATTGCACACATGTCCCACTCAGCTCCACAAAGGCTGTGCTGCAGCCTGGAGAAGCCATGGGAGTGTGTGTGTTTTAGGGGAGGGGGTGAGAGTGGGCCACGTCTGTCAGAAATGTGTAGATTGTCAGAGCATAGATGAGCTAGTCGGATGAGGTCATCGCTTTGTCACGCACGGCGTCAGGTTGATGACGGCCAGGAATGACTGTATGATTAACATGTCATCCTGGCTGATGGTTAAACTGTTTATTGTTCTTCTATCTTACTGGAGAGATAACGGGAGTACGTCACTTTGATCAATTGCTGTTTCAGCAGTACCGTGTTATTGCAATACAGGACTATAAACCCTCCTGTAATTCAGCCTGCATTCACAAGTCTATTTTCACAGAGACAGGTCGAAGTGCCTCAAAATAACCTGTGACAGACGCAATTCTATTTTCACCAGCTGACGGCAAACGTGTGATTTTTTTTTGCTAGCTTTCTCTGAGCTAATGAGTTTGACACTTCCAGCAGCAAAACCTGGCTGATATGAACTGTACATGCACACGTGCACACACACACACAACAATGTGAAGTGTGGCAGCTGTGGAGGGCTGCTGTGCTAACTGCTTTGAACCGGCTTTCTGATATGCATATAGCATCTACATTTGCATACAAACTTTACACCCTCATACATTTATGGCCCAAAGGATCCAACTACAACACAAGCAGATTCATTTTAAGGAATGACTGAATAGATATTTTGTGCAACATGCACGTAAGTGTGTTGTGCGTGTATATAAAAAGGAGTTTTTCACAGCACCATAGCTCTGCATTGCCTCATCGCTCTGTGTGAAAGGTGTTATGTTAAACACCTGCAGTGCACACTGCACACATATTGATAACATTATCTTCACAAGACACCATTCTGCAGAGAGAGAGAGTGAGCAGGAGAGAGAGAAAAGCCAAGAGCAGAGGGGAAGAAAGGGAAAAGAGAAAGAGCCTTTGTGATAGTTTTACATCTCAATGACCACAGGCTGAGAGAGCATGAGCACTATGTCATACCGCGGGTCACGGCTCTCATTCTTCCCCCCCGAGCCCTTTTTCTCTCCTCTCTTTTTCCTCTTCATCGCTCCTCGTCTTCATAATGTCATCCTCTTAATCCTCCTTCTTCCCATTCTGTCTCTCTAAACACATTAACTGCGCAAACAAAAAGGTGGGAAAACAATTAGTGGGTTAGGCTGGGTCCGCGTGACGTATTCTTTTAGCCTGTTGTAGCAATAAATCTCACTATTGAGTACATGTCCTTTAAATTCAATTCACATCTATCTTTCATTTGCAGCATGCCTGGACTGGAATACCTCAATACCTGAGAGCCCACTGTGCCTTTGTACTCATCTGCAGTGCACAAACCATTATCGGGGGCTTTCCCCTCATGCACATCGTAGACTGCATACAATTGCGGTGCATTTTACAGTCAAATCCCCAGAAACGTCTGTGTTTATATGACATCAAATCATACTTCACGTTCTTTGCATCTTCACTATGTATGATAGCTCTGTAGCCTCTGTACACAAAGGCCTACATCCTCAACATGTTACTTGCCAGAAAGGGATGTTCTCATACCCTTACACACACACACACACACACACACACACACACACACACACACACACACACATATATCACTTCTCCTGCTCTGAGTCCAGGTGGATACACACCTCGTAGCTCTCTCCCCTCCTTCATTCGGCGGACCCTGATCTTCAGCCTCATGTCTGTGCCCTGCAGGTCTGGCCAAAAACAGTCCTCCGCTGGGGCAATCACCACATCCAGAGGCATCCCCCAGAACACACTCTGTCTCACGCACGCACACAAATGTTCTGGTGCTCCTTCTTTCAGGGACGGGGCGAGCCCTCGCCACACAAAAATGTCAGAGCAAACAAACAGAAGTGTTCTCCTTAAGAGGGCTGGTTATGGTGAGCCCACAGTCTGAGTGTAAAAAATCCCAAGTCGACAAAACTCCTGCTGGTGCTCTAGTCCACTCTGGTCAAGTCAGCTGTTCCACTGTCCAGGTGGTGACCCTCAGGGAGCAGACCCAGTACAACAAAAACTATTCCAAAATGTCTTGTGCACACGCTCCTCAAGTCCACCTATGGCCAAAAACCCATGCAATGACCACAAAAATTCCTAAAATGCTCCTGTGTCAATATTCTGTAATTCTGTGGTTTTGTGAAGAATGGTCGCCACACAGAGAGCAAGAGGAAAAAACAAAAGTGAGTAGTCTCTACTGCCTGTACGTATAAGCCAGCTGTAATCAGCCTGCAGCTGGTTTACAGAGCGACTGTGTGTCTCTCTGAGCGCTCTCTCTGTCTCTGTGAGTCCACAGCCAGAAGAGCAGCCCACTATTGTTGTGCTGCTCCACTCTCCCTGTCTCTCATTCGCTCAGTTGCTGGCTTACACTCCTCCCTCTCCCTCTCCCTCCCTCCTCCCCTTCTCCCTCTCTCTCTCTCTCTGCAAAGAGGATGACGGAGCTGCACTCTCTCCTCGAGCTCTGAATGAGCTCACTTGCCGTGAGCTCAGACTCTGCCCTCCCTCCCTCCCTCCTCCTCCTCCTCCTCCTCCTCTGCTACCTCCCTTGCACCCTCCCTCTCTTGTGGAGCCAGCGCTCCGTCATAGCTAATGTCTAAGGCATGTAACCACATTCCTTACTCACCCAACAAATATGCGGCCACCTCAGGGGCCTAGCTCCGGAGAAGGGCTCTATCAGGGGAAGGATGGAGGCTAAGACACAGCTATTGGGCAGATACGCTGCTACAAGACTGAATAGTCTCTATGTTGTTGATTACAGGGAAGGGAGGAAAATGCTTGGCTTATGAAAAGAGGCTTGTGTTGACATGCATTACAATGTAGCTAAGATGAAAGATTATATTTGCAAGTTTGCTGAGGGTTTGTGAACTTGGCGGTTCCAAAGCAATAATAAATACATGAGATGCAGAATTATGCTTTTCAAATGTCGTATTTTATTTTCATATTCAGTTCATATTAAATACCAAAGATGATTTTCATACCTTTAATAAAGCTCTGCAGTATATCAGTGAGCAGAAGCTGAATACCTACATTAGGTTGATTGCCTTAAATGTACTTTAGCTGCATAGTGCAGGGGGGGATTAAGACTGTGTCAGTGTGTTGAAAGCTGATTTGTCTCTGAAGGTGAGGGAATGTGTGTGACTTCACCATGTTTCCTGTGCTGGTTCATGTCTAACGCGCCTGTGTTTGGACACTGTGTTCTCGTGTTTGAGGATGAAAAGGTAGCGAGGAGAGGAGAGAGAAGGGAGTAGCAGGAAAAAAAAAAAGAAACGAAAGCAGACAAAAGAGGAAGGGACGACTAGAGGTGATGAGAAGACCAAACAAGCTTGTGGTCGGCAGCCATCATCCATTTGACAGGCCACAGACTCCTGGTACTTTACTATGGAATGACAAACATGTAGGCCACAAGTCCAGCTATGGAAACAAAGCAGCACAGGACTTAACATAACCACTGGAGGAGACTGAATGTTAACTGAAAGTTAACTAATTATTATGCAAATACAGCTGTTTTAAACACAATTTTAAAGCCCAAAACACAAAATTATTCATGTTAATGTAGGAGACCAATTTATTTTGGTTTATATCATTGATCAATTTAACATGGCAGCTCTTTTTAGCTGCCATTTTCTGTCATTCATCTTCTTGCAGGTAAAAAATAGCACAGATTTGTTAAATGAGTAGGCCAGTCAAATGTCCTGCCTGACAGTCTGTTCAGTTTCAGGTTGAGACACCACGGTACACTGATTACATTCAAACCAGGTCAGATGGGCTTCAAGTACATTAAGTCATCGTCACAGTGAGCCCAGCTCCAAAAAAAGGCAAATAAGCTTATACAAGCTGTCTAGTTAGGGGGCCGGCTGCATGCTGACTGACTGACCTCATCTCATCACTGTAGACCCCTGAATGATCACACATGGATGAGAACAGCCTTACGTCACCCTCTGTTCAACTGCGGGTCACTGAGAGATGGAGCGGGAGAGGAAATAGGTCACTTGGTGATGATGAGCTTTGTGAAAAATGCAGACATTGGTTTTAGGAGGACGTTGAACCAAGAACAAACACACATTCAGAATACACACACACACACGTGCACACACACACTGTTCCTCATCTGCAGCTGGTTCGGAGCAGGTGTGGCACTCCACAGTGGTCAACTGGGGTCACTACACTTCAATCACACCGATCATCACCCCGGTTTGAATCCACACCTCGTTTCTGGTTGTTCTGTCTATGTGGCTCAAAGCCATAAAATGGGCTTTTGAAACACACGACTTCCGAACACCTGCAAATCCACAGCAGCGGAAGTCAGCAGCAACAAAACAAAGCAGTGGCTGATGTTTTAATGGTCAAACTCTTTTGAGATCCTAAAGCAAACACCAAGCCCTCACTCTCTTTATACCCCTCTCCTCCTCCTGTAGTCCTCAGCAGGGTAACAAGGCTCAGAATAGTAGGTGTGTTAATTAGAGGATTACAGCCAAGATGCTATAAATGACAGCCAGGCCTTTTTTATTGACTGCACATGTGTGCCCTGCTGCGACAGAAATAGGTAGGACGGTCACTCGGGGCAGCCCCCTCCTCTGACATCTCTTAGATTTAGAGCCTGCTTTTATGGTAGAGGTCTTGTTACTGGGACAACGCACAGTTTACACACACACACGCACACATAGAGACCAGCCAAAACAGAGAGGGAGAGAAGAGGAGATGAGTATGAGATTGCGGTGTAAGACAGAAAGAGAGAAGGTGCGTAAAGGCCAAAGGGGGCCTTGGAGACCAGAAGAACATGGCTCAGTCCCTCTGCTCTGGAAGCCACACGGTGTGTTGTTAATGGTGCAAAGAGTAATGGAGGACGAATGTCGCTCATGTACAAGAAATCTGTGTTAAGACTGTTAGATTGGTAGATTAACATATAAAAGACTTTATCTGCACCTCACTACTGTAGAGAAAATGCAAAGAAAAGGAAATGCATGTTTGGATTACATTTTTTTCACATTAAAATCTAGCTTTGTGTTTTTGAAGTACTAATACTAATATATTATGTACTGAAGTAATGGCACTCTAAACTGACAGGTTTGACCAGGAAATCCTTCTCTCCAATCCATCGTCTTCACTCTAAACACTTTGCCTGCAATTATTTAACTTACTACACTTAATATTTACTTAATATTATGAATTTTCTACATTATTAACTTAATAATGGAATTTTTTCTCCATATTGCACTTTTTTCTGTACGGAAGAGGAATTCCTGTTGCTCTTCCTGAGTGGTTTCCTGTTAAATATATTTTTTTATTTTATTTTTTGAGTTGTTTGAACTTGTGGCCTTTGGGTGCAAATAAAGTTATTTGTTGGTTTTTGTGGAATTTAGTTTCTAAGGATATAAGTTGAGGTGAAAGAGTTGTGGTTCTGATCTGCAGTTTTCAGGAAATTGAGCCTATTTTCCACCAATCATTTCAGTGTAAAGTGACAAAACAATCATTCCTAAAAAGTCTATATAGATTTATATTCATTGTAAAAATCTTCCATATAAGTTTGTACTAACATCATCAATATAAATAAAATATTTTTCATTGAATATATTTCGTCAGCGCCCGTACCCCCCCTCCCCCCCCCCGGTGAGACAGGCAGCGACAGGAGCGTCATCCTACACCACAGATCATGTATCAGGATATCACGGGAAAGAGAGACGTCATTCTCCGGATAGGGCAGGTTAGGGTGATGAAGACCGTGAGTTAATGTGTGCGCGAGTTCATCTTTGTGTGTGTGTGTGTGTACGCCCATGTGTGTGAGCGAGTGCATGTCGCAACCATGTGTGAAGAGGATGAACGGAGCAAGGTGAGAGGAAGACAGAGAGGACATTGCTGCAGGGGTTCAGGACAGGGTAGACAGTTATTTGCTCCAATATGCGCAAACACACGCATATGTGCCTGTGCACAAGTGTGTGTGTATCTGCATGTGCATGCCTATTGGTGTGTGCGTCTGTGTGTGTGTGTGTTGATAGTGCTGGTTGTCAGGGGATCAGTAACAAGGCTGCTCTTGTAGTGATGTAATGCCTACAGGAGAACACAGCTGCCATGCCTGGGGGGTGAGGTAGTCACCAGGGGAGGGAGAGGGGAGGATGGATGGAGGGATGGAGCAATTGAGGGTGGGGGAAGAGGGGGAGATTAGGTAGCTTGGGGTGCTGGAAGTAATGNGGGGGGGGGTTGAATCCATAGGGAGATGGTAGCTGAAATGATGTGGTCATATCGCAAAGGGACATTAGTGGTCCAGGGGGTAATATGTGTGTGTGTGTGTGTGTGTGTGTGTGTGTCTTAGGGGCTCGGTATTGAACCTCAATACTATTGGAGTAGAGTACTGCCTGGACTGATTCTAAGGCTAGTTAATCTGTTCTTTGATTAGATACTTCTTGATCTAAAAAATATTTTTTTGGTTTCAGGACTGAAACTTAGTTATCATATTGCAAACGATACCCAGCACTAGCGTATGCTTGTGTGTGTGTCAATACTCTCTCCTAATCCATGTGCCTGCCCACTTACATTTATAACTTCCTCAACTTACACCCTTATTTTCAGGCAGACAACATCAAAAAGACAGGCTGAGGAGTTGAAAACGAGGTAGAAATCAGAGGAAGATGGAGGGAAGTGCTCCTTAGATGTAAAGAGCAGGCGGGAGGAGGGTGTAGGAGATTAAGGGAGCACTGATGTCACTACTTGATCATGTGTGCGTGCTCAAGTATGAGGTAGTTTCATCTCTATCTGCGGAGCCTGGAGGGAGGCCTGCTCGTATCAGTCATGCAGCAGACCCCCTGCCCTCTAAACAACTTAACCCCCTGGAGGAGCTCAGCACCCGGGGCTACTGCACCAGTAAATCTATCTCACTGGCAAGAAATTAGTTTACACACACAGATATATACACCCAAGCAAGCGCATATACAAAAGACAAACACACACACACACACAAAGGAGAGAAGAGGGTAAGCTATCAAACACACCAAGGGGGGCTTTCAGGACCAGACGGGCCCTCATAAACCAGATGAACTACTTAAAAATCCCAGTTGGAGATGTTCAGCGGTGTGTGTGTGTGTGTGGAGAGAAAAGGGGGGCTGTTAAGCCTCAATATGAAATTCTGCTGGCCACCGCAGGCATGTGCTTACAGTATGTTTGCATGCATATAAAGCCTGTGCATTCACTTTGTGTAAAAGTGTGAGTGTACAAAGCCAATGTTAATTTTAGCCGAGAGTGAGACGGCTCACAGCTGTTTTCTGAGGTTGTATATAGATGAGTATTGCGTGTGTGTGTGTGTGTGAGAGAGTGAGAATAATGGCTAAATATGTGCAGGAACCACACACATCAATCTGCAGGAATGAAAAGATGAAGAATGTGTGTGTGTGTAAAAGTGCACACTCCGCTCTCATCTGATTTCCCCAGAGGTGAGTTTGTCTACACAGGTTCACTTGAGCATAACAGATGCTTATTTCATTCTAAATGCTAATGGCCTGAGCTGGGAATGCACAGGGTTTCCTTGCAGCACTTGAAGGCAATAACACGCTGAAAACACACCTCTCTCTCTCTCCCTCTCTCTGTGAGTCTCTCACATGCAGGACTCTGTGTCTGACACACATACGTGGTAGCTGTGAAATAACTGCTCTGCTCCGACAGAGAAGAGCTGACAGCGGATCAGTTTGTTTTTAATGAGCTTGTATCGCTGCTACATGCAGACTGACAGGCAGGCCTCAGATCAGTTCAGTGTTAATTAGCTCCTATCAGCGCAGCAGGCAGGCTGACAGACACACTGTCCTGACACCAGTGCTGGAAGCCACGCCATCTGGCTCTCTCTTGGTTACACACACACACACACACCTCAGTGTCTACCAGCGTCTTGTCTACCTGTCTCGCAATTAGCTCAGACAGTCTCAGACGGCACCAGGGTGTTTCTCTGTAGTCTATCCAGAGTGTCTGTCTGAGCCTGTCGCTGGGTGGTATCATCAGTTTCCCCCAATATCCTTTTACACAACAACCCCTATTATCTCATCAGCACATGCAGCGTGACTCATGGCACAGTGAAAGGCGTGAAATGTGTAAAAAATGTGACTCCCAGTTTTTCCACTGACCTCAAATGCACATCAGTGCTTGAGGAAAGAATTATTTTCATATCATAATTTTCCAAGCAGAAATGGAAATTAAATGTATCTGCTGATGTTCCAGTGAGATAACATTTCTCTCAACAAGTAGTTGAATAAATTTGCTCAAATACTGATACCAAATCTAAGTTTATGGAATGGATTTTCAAAAAAAAAAAAAAATACATACATTAAAAATCAGACAAACTCTGCACATTAATTCTAAGAAAGTGAACACATTACTGAACTTTTAGTCATTCAGCAGTGTCCTCCTGAAGCAGAAGTAAGGCGTTACACCCTGGAGACTGAATTTGGGCGTACAGGACATGGTGACAGCGGCTATCGCAACACCCGCGGTCTGGGTTGGTTTTTCCTGCCATTACAGGCCCTGGAGACTGCGTGTGTGTGTGCGTAAAAGTGTCACATCCACAACGCTGCAGTGACATCACTCCTCCAGCTACAGAAGAACAATAGAGAGGGAATGACGCAATGCCGTGAGAGGAACTGGGCAAGCTGTTTCTGTGTTTGCTCCGCCAGCTCTTCCATGATGCTTTTTAAATGATTTTTAAAGTGGATGGTGGGATTTCTGAGTTGTTTTTTTTAATCAAAAGACACTGTTAAAGTATAAATACACAAACACTCATGACACAAATTTACATGCTGAGTTCCCTAGGCGTCTCCCTCTTTCACCCTCGGGAGCCCTGATGTCACTTTATCAGAAACTGGAAATAGTTACACAACAGAAGGGGAAGTGGCCTCTCTGTAGGCTGCCTTTATCTATGCATGTGTGTATGTGTTTGTGAGTTCGCGAGTGTGTTTGTGTTTGTGTGTGCACAGAGGGGGAGATATCAGGAGGACCGGGAATGATCACAAACTGCCGCATTCCTCAATCTGGGGCCTTGGGCTTGCCTGGAACTCCAAAATTAGCCTGTTGCCGTGCCGATGGAAAATCTCCCGCCTTTATCAGGAAACAGCGGCAGGCCCCAGAGGTTCAGCACAAAAGTTTGTGTGTGGTCAGCATGTATTTAAGGTAATAGGACCTCTGTTACAAGTCTGTGTACATACCAGGAAAAGTGTTAAACCGCTGAGGATTTGAACTCTCTGCTCTGCTACAGGCAACTAGTCTACTCCTGTGCCAATGAGCCTGGAAAAGAAAATCCCCCTGTCTTTTTATGGAAAATGATTAGCAAACTGCACATTAAAATAGATTCTCTCATACTGTAACACACTTCGACAGGCTGCCAAGAAATAGAATCTCATCCACATGGCGGAGGTGCAGACTAAATCTGATTAAAACAGCTGAAAAAAAAAACATGGCAACCAATTAGGTAAATAAGGAAACAGCGCTGCGGCATGCCAGAGATAAAGTGCATCAAAGACACAGTGATAAACAGGAATCCACCATTGTTCCAGGGACGCCATGACAGGAGCGGCAGTGGGCAGTCCGAGCATGAATGGAATCTGGTGGATGCAGGCCAGCTCTGGGTAGGATAAACTAGCACTACTTTTTAGCTACTCCTTTCCCTTTCCTTCTGCCTTTGGAAATTTCCACTCCACATGTGTGTCAGAGTCATCAGGATAAACGCTGCAGCGGTAAACTGATGGCGCTGCAACCAAACTACGGAGCACTTGGCCCAAATTCACGGTGAGGTTCGAGTTATGAGGTGCTGACGGGGGCGTAGCACGGAGAAACCAGGCCTGGGTTAGCACGCTGTTCAGCTTCAGCTCCTGTTGACCTGATGTGTTGACACTGCCTAGGTAACAGTTTAAACAAACTATTTTTATTCCAGGCCGGATGAATGCATGACAGGGGCGGGTGGGGATGTTCAAAAGGCCTCTAGATAGATTTCAAATGCAGCAGGAGCCAGAGAATATGCACAGTGAAAGGACTGTATACACAAAGCAGCTTAAACAACTATGGTAGAAGTATTTAGGGCAGTGTGGTACAAGCACTGTCCCACAGGATTTCACCACAAGCTTAACTTATTGTAAAACAGGCAAATTGTATCTTGTAGGAAAAGAAACAAAAGCTTATTATGCTTGTCATATTTCATGCATTATATTATGAATTTTGCGGCACAGAATTCACCTTTTCTGAATCGTATCTTTAGTCTTTCATAGTTATTTAGTTACTTTATTAACCTAATTGTAACATACTATACAAAAGGGTCAACATTTTCAGGGATCTATGCAACATAACTAAGATTTTCTTTTCTGTACCTGTGAACGGTGACTTAAGATAATTTGAGTTATGTCAAATTTTATACTTGTGAGTTTGAGGACATGATAGCACATTACTCATTCTGTATGCACACAGTATAGTAGGAGATGAACAGAAATGGTAGTCACTTTGCTTTTAAGCACATCTAAGCTTAAATGTCATGTCTGTGTTTGTGTGTGTGTGTGTGTGTGCTGACGTCGTGAGCTTTAATCTTTATCTGCACTACTTGGCATATATGCACATCTCCTATGCGTGCATCTGGGAGAAAATGTCTTTCTCTTTCTTTGCATGCTAAAGTATATACGTATGATATATATGTTTCACTTGTGTGTGTGTGTGTGTGTGTGTGTGTGTGTGTGTGGCCCGTCCGAGGCCAGCAAGGGACTCTGAGTGATGGAGGAGAAGGGGAAGAGGAGCAGGAGGCAAGCAGAGCAGTAAGATCACGTCATGGTGGAAACATTTGGCAACGGCTCACATAAACACACACACACACATACACATACAAAGACGCATAAACACGCACACATCTAACTGTGCATGCTGACACACACACACATGCGCGCTGGCCTGTTTTTGTTCTCCGGTTTTGAGGGAAAGAAGGGGAAAATGACATCAAGCTCATCATGTGAGGCCAATGAGACAGGCGAGGGAGGGGGTGAGAACACTGGCAGAAACAGAACATTGTTACATAAAACTCAACTCAGTACAGGCCTCCTCTGGGCCCTGTTACCATATTATGTGTGTGTGTGTGAGTCTGACCATATGTGCATGCATTTGCTCGCTTGCAGGAAGAGTGTGCGAGTTAAGGATTTGCACAATACCCAGTCAAGGTGTGAGCCTAAAAAAGGAGCTCGTTACATACCTGCAGAGTGACTGCTTGCAGAAAACAGAGCATTATGTCACCGTGCAGCTCCGAGGCTTCTCAAAGTCTGTAACACTTTTCAGAGCAGGGAGGTGATGTCATAGATATTTTTGTAGGCCATTTTCTTTGACCTTTGTCCTCCCTTGGTGCTGGCTGGGGTGGGGTCAGTGTGTGTGTGTGTGTGTGTGTGTCCCTGTGTGTTTGTGTTTGTGTATCCACAGGCCAGGGTGAGAGCACCGAGGCCACTGGCGCCAGATGTGACGACCGCAGGAGTCTGGGCCTAAAAATAGAGCTCTGTTCTCAGCACCGTGAAACAGAAGAGAGGAGAGAGGGAGGAGGAGGAGGAGGGGAAAAGAGAGGAAGAAATAGGGGGGAAGGTAAAGGGGCTGAAGGAGAGATGGACGGAGAGGAAGGCGAGGTCATTGAGAATAATGTGTCAGATCTCCCCAGGGAAGGTGAGCTCACCTCCTAATGGCACCACCGGCTCCTTCTCAATGAAATCATTGATCTGTTGGAGCTCCCCACGGCGTAATGGAGAGGGGTCAGATGGAGGGGGAGGCAGAGGGGGAGAAAGGGGCAAGGAGGTGCAGAGAGGGCAGGTTAGGAGGTTAAGAGGGGGATGACAGAGAAGGTGGAAAGAGGAAGGGTGGAGGAAGGGAGAACCTGGACCTCAGGCACGCAGCCATAATGAACGTGCAGCCTCTCTGACCTGCACTGTGGCCAATCACAACACACCTGGAGGCGGCACAGAGTGGTAAATAGATGTCACTCAAACATTGCTTACATTGCTCGATTGATCACGTCAACCTGATCTCCATCACACAGGTATCTACGCCAATTTATGTTCCTGTGTAGCCCTAAAAGGACTTGAGGTGGCGCTGTTGGCAGCGGCTGGCGATACAGGGCGAGCAAGAGAATTCACTTTCTGTAAAAACGTTTAAGAACTGCAACAGAATTATGCTTTTTATGCATTTGGCAGTTTCTAATCACATAAAATCAGTGATCCGTGTCTGTCGGAGCATTGTACACACTTTACGCTTTACAACTCCCGCTGCAGGTGTGCATGCACGTGTGTGTGTATTTGTCCTGGCAGAGATTCTGGTGGCTTTCTCTCCTCGGGCCGGTTCAGAGGATGTGGAGACTTCCTGCTGAGCTCCGGGAGGAGAAGAAGAAACCATAAAGCAAGACTTTCAGCTCCGCACAGGTCAGCATGACGGCCCGTCTCACTGAATGAGCTCTCCGACCACACACACACTCTGACTGACACACACGAATGCACACACATGAATGCACATAAATGTAGCCACTTGCACACATACACACTGGACCTACGTGAAGACACACACACACACATTCAGGATGCAATGAGGAGTATTACCTCATCTCCTCAATAGCTCTCCTCCTTCTGTTTTGTCTTTTTCTTTTTCTCACACGTGCACTCTCAAACATTGCCTCATGCGCGTGCACGCACTACTTCATATGCACATATTCATGCAGACATGCGCACAGACACACAAAAACACACATACACACTGACACAAACAGACCTCCTTATGTAGCTCATTGGAATGTCTCTGTGAACGGCTGCATTGTGAGATTCGGCCTCCCACGATTACCTCACTTCTTCAGCTTCTCTCTGATGCGCACACACACACACACACACAC
>NTHP01000067.1:207308-240887 GCA_003416845.1 Oplegnathus fasciatus | reverse complement strand
ACACACACACACACACACACACACAGGGGCCGCCGCCCCATTGTATAACAGCACAGCAGAATGACACATAACTGCATTGACCTTTGTACCTCTGTCGGTGCAGTCACACCCTAACCTGATCTCATCAAAGCCCCGGGGTACACAGCAGCTCCTGTGTGTGTTTTTAGTGTGTGTGAGAGAAAGAGCGAGCGAGCGAAAGAAAACGAGAGAGCGAGAGAGAGGCACCTTTCATCTCCTAATACCTCTCATCAGTATGTCATCGCCATGTCTCGTCCTGTGTGCTTTTGCATTGAGCTGGCAGGCTGACAGCGTGGGAGTCAGCATGCTAACCTGTAAGAACCAATTTTTTGTTTCTCACCACTGTCCATAAAATGTTATATTTTTCCCAGTTGTGAGCATCTAGGGAAAAACAGCATACATTACATTTTTACACACAGTAAATGACATGAATTAATATGCAAGTATACTTAAATATGAGTCTACTTAACTTTGTCACTTTTTAGTGTGAAAGAACTACATATGCAAAACCTGGTTAGACGTAGTTAGCATGTAGTCTGGAATGTGACACAGCTCAAATCTCACCAAGCCTGTTTAGCTGATGACACGACAGGTGGAGGTCAGAGGTCAGATCTGGATTTACATCATGTGGAGCAGCTACTTCTGCAACTAACAATCATTTTCATTATCCATTAATCTGTAGATTTATTTTTTGCAATTAAATGATCTGAAAAGAGTGAAAATGCTTCAGACTATTTCCAAGAGCTTAAAGTGATGTCTTAATAGCTTGATAACTTCCTTGTTTCAGTGCTCAGACATCATGTACACGTTGCCCTCCAAGTCTCCCCAGTGCAGAGAATCTAGACACGTCTGGCACGTGCCGTCATCCCTCATCTGTCTCATTTCCCTTGCCTTGCTCATTGCCCTTTTCTCTCCTTTCACTCTATCTGTTTGACCCAGTCGTGTGACGCTTTAGTAATCCCGCGAAAAACACTGGCAGATGGCGCTAGGGAAGATTAGCAGCAGTCTTGCACATCTGCACACGCCACACACACACACACACACACACAGTAGATGGATGAAATACGTACCTGCAAACCTACATCCCTGTCCCTACACCTTCATTTCCTCTTTCATGACCAAACTCTCTGTGTTTCCTGTCAGGCCCTTCAGTCAGTTTTGACAGTACTTCAACAAATGGTGTGTGCTATGAATAAAATGCATTGTCATTTTTAACACCACTTCCCATCCTCTTGAAGCCATTATCCAACTCTCTTTTCATCTGCAGAACATGAGTGCATAGTCCACGCTTTCTTTTCTCTCTCCCTTTTCCCTTTTTGATTATTATTCTCTTTCTATTCCGTCTCCGCAGCCTCCTCTGCTAAAACTAGAACACGAGGTTCAGAGGCCAATATCAAAACATTTCATCCTGGCAGGCCTACATCAGAGCCGACGTGATGCATGACGCAGCTACGCAGCTGGCATCAGCTAACATACCACCTAGCTACACACTAGCAGGCAGTGTTGTCTTTGGTTTGGCTGTGTGCTGCAGATTGGTGGGAAACACGCAAACTTTAGACCCACTGGGGAGGCAGCTGGCTCCAACCAAGCGATGTTCTCCTCCTCTACAAAAAAAACACACACACACAAAATCAGAACTCTGAAAAAGGCAAGACACATCAGCCTGAGCTCCAACTGGGTGAGATCATTGCTGTGGTAAAAATACGGCTGTCCTCAGAGAGACATGTTTCTCACAAACACTTTCACACAGTAGATGAAGTAATAACGCAAACATACGCACGTACACAAGCATGCGCATAACCCACGCGAACACATAAACATTTTCCAACTGCCACCAATACTGCATCCTGTGTCAATATATATATCTCAAACTAAACACAGGGTGAGAGTCATTCGCTGGCAGGATTACTTGTCTCATTCACAAAAACAATGGCTCTATTGGGACACGGCTTGCTCCATGACATCATCCACATGTAGGAAGTGGTGTGCTTTCTGAGCCCGGGTTATTGATTATCTAGTGACTGGAGAGAAACCGAAGAAGAGTCGCCAATTGCTTTTAGATCAATTCGTTCCCAGTACATGCATTTAGGTTGTGTAACATGTCATTCATGTAGCTTATCTGCCAAATCTTGCATCCTGCAATCAATACTACGAGTTTATGGGAAGTTTATGTCATTAAAATTTAGCTTTAAAATATGAAAAACATAAACCCACTTTGGAGATGTGTGTCTGCAAGACTGTGCCCTAATCTCTCTTTGGCAAGCTTCTGCATAAGTAACAGTTAAGGCAGAAAATCCTCTTCCCACCAGACAGCAAGCTCAGTAATTATTCTTTTATTCACCCTGTCCATCCCATTTATGGGTTCTTTTCTTTTCATCTCTCTATCTGACCCTCTCTCCTACCCCCCCTCCCACTCGCATTACCCCCTCACTTGATTTGCAGCAATGCTACGGTGTGTACTGTGCGTGTGCGGTCCGCATACGCGAGGCTGAAAATAAGTCGTCAGTCAGATATGAAGTCATCGCAGGAATTATTAGTGTCATAAATCAGAGGTTCAGTAGAGGGGCAGGGGGAGAGAGGTGGAAAAGAGGAAGGTGGGGGAGAGGGAGAGAAAGAGGCAGATTACTGTTTGCAATTTTGAAGTACCTTGAATCTTTAAGAATGTGAGAGGGGGAGTACAGCTAAGTAAAGCCAGGAATGAGAAAGAGGAAGGAAGGAAAAGAGAAACAACTATCTAGAGTCTATGGTGACATCTTCAAATTACTTGTTTACAGAGAAAAGCAGCAAATTCTCAGATTTGAGAAGCTGGAACGAGAGATTGTTTGACATTTTTGCTTGATAAATGACTTAAACGATTAATTCATTGTAGCCAATATATTTCTGTGGATCGACTAGTTACTCCAGCGGTAAAATGCTAAAAAATATTATTGTTGTATGCTGGAGGTGGCTGGTGTGTGAAGATGGCACAGCATGACCCCTGACCTCTGAGCCTGCTCAGTACTCGTCTCTCTGCTGTCAGCTGGCTGGTGTTGTCCCCAGTTTGTTCTCTCTCTCTCTCTATCATACACACACACACACACACTTTGTACCAGTGCAGGCTCTAAAGCTGAGTTCGCAAATTCTTTGTACCCCAAATAGAAAGACAGACCCCCTTTTAGACCGCAAAGTCCTTACATTTGTTGACTGTAAAACAAAGACTGTACAAAGAACACAAACCCATGATTAAAATAGTCTTCCCCATACATTTTCTAATTAGCATCATGTCTCATTAATTAAAATGATTTAAGAAGCACTGTTCAAAAGCCTTAAAAATTCCCTGGCAAACCATTTCCCCCTCTCGTCTCTCACGCCATCTCTCTCATGAAAACTCTGCAGCTCCCTCTGACACACAAACAAGATCCTGCAGCGCTCATCCACACGTTATCATGCACAAATGCATGAAGGCACGAATGCATGCATGCAAGCGTGCATACGTGTACATGCAACGCCCCCCATCTGCCCACCCACATACACGCATAAACATCAAGTATGCAGAGACACAGGCTGCTAGCTCCACTGACCCCAATAATACAACCACCCAAACAACGGCCAACGCCATTGGCTGAGTCCTTCTGGGGAATATTCTCTGCCACTGTTGTCGTGGAAACAGCAGAATAGCGGGGACAGAAATGGAAGAAGTGTGATTCCTCTTTTTTTCTCCTGAAAAAACGTAGCAAGAGTGAGCTGAGGAGACTGATAAAGAGGAAGAGGAGGGAATCGCTGACAAGGGGTCTTTCATTAAGAAGGGTATGATGTCTGATCAAAAAAGCTGAGGAGGAAAATCCTGGCTTTCAGAGACAATGTGTGTGTGTGTGTGTGTGTGTGTGTGCGTGTGTGTGTGTGATATCGAACATGGTTGTGTGTGTGTGCATACAGTATATGCGGGTGTGCCCAGCCTAAGCATGTGCTCAGTACATCTCTGTGACTGTGACTAATTGTGGAGCCCGGGTGCTTTGAGGCAATCCTCGGCATCTATGAATGACTCATGAAAAAGCGCTAATCTCCCGGCGGAGGGAGAGAACCGAGAGGAGGAGAAGAATGAGGATGTGGGGATGTGGAGAGGAGAGCAGAGATTTGCCCGAACAGCATGCCTCTGCCGTCTCATTTCCAATCCTGACTGAGGCAGATTACGCTCTCCTTTCTGCACTGACACATTTGGGACGGATTCATAAGCCTCTGCTGGTGGATGTGTGTGTAATGTCGTCCCTTAAAAAGCTGCAGCCACCGCAATCGAGATGTTATTAACTCAACGAGGCTATTAACAGTCTTGCTGGGGCTCAATTATAAGTCTTAGTGTGCTTAGTGGACACTATGACAGGATAATAACTGTGGTAAATAAGGCCAGAGGATTGAAGTTAAGCTTCAGCTTTATTCCAGTGATGCTGGGTAAGAGAACGACTCCAGGGAAGCTTAAACATCAAAGAGTCATCAGAGAGGCTTTGTATCCAGGCAGCACACTTTTATACTTCCTCCTCTCCGTTCTATCTCCACATATACCTGTGAACCTGTGAAAGTCTGATTACTGCCAGTTAAGAAACGAGGAACAACTATTATAATGTGACTGTGGAGATCAACGCTTGTTGTGCTCATCAGCGACATCTGGTGACCAAACTGTGAAATGACAAACAACTCCTCTCAGGCAGGGGGGATGAGGTGAGGCACACCTGCCCGTTGTGCAATAGGAAGTGGGTAATAAATAGAGAAACAACAAGAAATGTAGATAGAAGTCTTTGTTCACGTAAAAAAAAGAAAAACAACATCACACTCATGCTCCACACACTCTCGCATACCGGTGAGCAGGGAGACTTTGTGGAAGGTGCCCTCCAACTTTCCCATGAGAATGTGCACGAAGCCGTCTTTGGACAGATGGACCGCCTCTTTGGAGCTCTGGTCATAAACCACTACTTCCTGCTTCCTGCCCAGCTCCACCTGCACAAAAGATAAACAACAAGGAAGAGAGGAGAGTATATTTTCAGTGCTACTGTGGAAAGTATGTCAAGCATCCAGTACCAACAAGGAAGACAGAGTTAGTTAGTAGGACTGGAATTACAAGAAGCTAAGTGGCATATTGGACAGTTCAGTGCATTTCTGGACATGCATTTGGGACACACACACATACAGGACAGTACTGTACATTAAACAGATATATTTTTTCTCTCTTTCTCTCTCTGAGCAGAGTGGTTCATTCTGACATTAGAAGCACATACGCTGCTGCAGGGGCTCAAACCTGCAATAGTCTGACTCCGGGATAGTTTCCCTGAACACTTGACCACTCTGCTTCCCTAATATACACCAGGAACCAGCGAAAAAGAAAACAAAATGAACTCACAAACCCACCACTGGGAATTATGACAATAAACACCAGCTTTATCGATGACTGCAACAGTAAGCAGGATGAACTACAGGTGATTCTGGAGTTAGTTATGAGGTTATGAGGATAAAGCAGGATTATGAATAATACATTAGGGCTGAGTGTTGCACTGTGCAACCGTGACTGTAATATTTACTGTGCAGATATTGCTGAGAGGGTTGTTTGTTGTAATGGGAGGTAATATCAGTGAAATCATAAAAGCTGGATACATTGTGAAGGGTGTAGACATCCATCAATGCATCAGTGTGATGCTGTTTATATCAGATTGTGAGAAAGGATGAGAGCATGCGCCGGCGTGATGCATGCACGCACGTATGTGTGTGTGTGTGTGTTTGCACGAGAGAGTGTGAGCATGTGCATGTGCCTGCACACACACACACACCAGTCAGGCTGTGTTGTTCCCCATGTTGTCAGGCAGGCTTTGGTCATGTGACCATCAGGCAGCGCCTACTGCAGCTATGAATCACTGCATCATTGAACCGCCACTGGACAGGAGAGGAGAGAGGGAGGAGGAAGGAGGGCGAGCGGAAGGGAGGGATGGAAGAGGGTGGGGGTAGCAGAGTAGTGGGGACGGGGAAAGATGGAGACGCAAGACGAGATGCAAGAGGAAAATGAAGAGGAAGAAGAGAAAACCGAGGAGAGAAAAAAGGGGCAGGTGGTGGAAACAGAATGTGGAGTGGGACATCCCACTGCATTTCTTTGTGTACCTTAACATACAGTGCACCATCCTCATCTAAAATGTGCCATTGAATAGCTGCTAGCTTCCAGGCAAAACTACACTTTCTCTGAGCGTGCCACTCGTTCCTCCTTCACCCTCTGTATGCTGAAAGGCACACTGGCGATGAGAGCTCATGGTATACACAGCTACACAGTGTGCATAGAGTGTGCCTGATTATGTTTCTGCTTACAGAGCAGCTGTAGCACAGCGCCTGGGCAGACAACCACGCAGGTGATTTAGACAGGACAAGGTCAGTCTCTGAAGTCTGGTCACAAGTAACTCTGGTCCAGTAAAACCCGGCTTAGCTCTGCCTGCCTGCATCCAGCACCGATACTGACGTAAAAGCATGAAAAGCTGAGGCAGAAACCCTGATCTGTAGCATCGATCATGAGTGACTTCAAACAACTTGCTTTCTGGTCTTTAAGACATTTTGAGGACACACCCATGATGCCTAATAAGGTTACCGCTAATGTCTTCAAAGTTTTATCTGCTCACTGTTCAGACTATTGCTTGTCGAGGCAACCTGCAGGCCAAGGGGTCTGGTCCCTGGTTTGAGTCTGGCCGGGGACCTTTGTTGTACTTCATTCCCCATCTCTCTATCCCCTTGTTTCCTGTCATTTCTCTACTGTCAAATGTAAAATGAAAGACGTCAATCACGTTTGGCCTTTGTTTCCTTACTTAGTCTTTACCTGTCCATAGCACTGATTTATTTGTTATTTTTCCTTCTTACATGTTCATCTTCATGCCTCTTTGTTTTACATCCCCTACACCCTCCATCTTTACTAACCCTGGATAATTTTGGCTAATAATCCTAATGGGATCAGATCTAATTTGGGAGCCTGCTCTGAACGCCTGAGGATTATAGGCCTTTAACTCTACATACATGCACAGCACAAACACACTCTCTCTCACACACACACACTGTACAGCACACTCAAAGTGCAAAAAGTTTCACTTCCAGGATGAAAACATAAAATGAGTGCTCCTGTAAAAATAGAATTGTTAATCAATCTGTTACTCACTGTTGGACAAGCAGTGAATCACTTATCCCTGCTTAACGATTTCATAACTTACATTACGTGATGTACAGTACTGTATGTCTTCTGTCTATGCTGTCTGTCAAACTATTCTGTACTAATTAAGTATTTTTCCTTAATATGCAGACATACTATCTCACTCTCTGGAATTACTAACTAGCACTTTCCTGAAGATGAATATTCAAATTCAGCCGGAAAGGACACAGTTAACAGACAGTTAAAACACTGTTTTACTGTTTTCATCTGTATTTTTCACAAAATCCATATTAAATGTGGAAGATTCATTCAATGTTTCAGCTAAGAGTATGAAATTACACCTCCACTCATCCCATTTGAAAGTGTCCCCTGTGAGTTAGGAAAAAACACAGCAGCCTCTATATTTGATAGAAGTGTATGAATGATAGTAAGAATAGCACGATGTTGGCTATACTTTAGATTCTGCTTAAATGATAAAGCTACACCTCCAGCTCAGTATGTGATATGCATGAGTTTGCTGCAGTGTTGGAGGTCAATGACCCGAGGGAGCACGGGGCTGGCTGTCAGACTGCAGCAGTAGTACAGATCTCTCATCCCTCTGCAGTGCTACAGCATCACTACTACTACTGTGCTGGCCCAGGCGCTCTGACGCATGCACACTGCAGGTAAACAAGGAATGCCACTGGCAGAGAGAAAGAAAAAAGGAGAGGGCCATGGAGAGAGAGGTGAAAAGTGGGGGGGGGAACAAGGGGGATACAAGGAAAGAAGGGGGAAAGGAAGCCCAAGAGGGGGATAGGAGGGAAAGTTGAGGCAGGAGGACAATCAGATGTACAGTAGAGAGAGGGATAAGAGGGAGGAGGTGGTGCTGGCAGACCAAACGTTACAATCCTGCTGGATCTGAAGGCTGGCATCACAGCAGGACAGGATTGGTCACAGGGGGAGAGGTTTTTTTTTTCCTCCCGTCATTTGCAGAGGGACGCAGCAAGAAAGAGAGAAAGAGATTGCAAGGACAGCAAGAGACAGAGCGGAAGAAAGCCAGTGGGACAAGTGTGTACATTTGTGTTAATTATGTGAGCTGAGAAAAAAGAGAGAGTGAGTGTATGAATGTGAGTGTAAAGGAGAAAGAATGAAGGTGTTGGACAAGAGACAGAAGTCTCCTTACTGACCCTGTGTTATGAAATATAAAAAGAGTGGGAGAAAAAGAAGGTCTGACACAAGGCTGCGAGGGACAGTCTGTACACACATACACACACCATGAAACATACATGATGGGTAACAGCTAGCTTGGCAACAAAAGATATCTGTGGAATTGTGGAAACACAGCCCCGGCGTACGGTAAGTGCTTGTGTAAGAAAGTGAAACATGGTTTCCCCTGACCTCAGCAGCGCTACAGACCAGTGACAAGGCCGGTGCTGAGCGGGACAGTATGCGTGTTTGTGTGTGAACTGGCCTGTGACACAATATCAGCACAAACAGTCTAAAAATGGCCTCACATTCCTGAAGCACAGTCCAGGTCCTCTCAGCGTGTCCTCTCTGGGGTGTCCCACAGAAAACAAGCAGACTGCGGTATGAACTCTCTTCAGCTAACACTGTTTTCGGCTCGGACTGTGAATATAAAGCAGTATGTATAGCAGGAGAATAAATTACACTACGTGTTTTGATGTTAAAATCCTTTGTAACAAGGGCACAAGATGGCACTGTGTGCAAGAGTCAGACCTTGTTCCCTTATAACAATTAATCAACTGCAGAAAATACCATACATATCACCCTTTCAATCGCTTATTATTGCTTCATTTATTGGCACTATTTACTAGGCTTATTATGTCAGTCTGGCTACAAACTGGCACTCCCAAACACACATACAACACCTGACACTACATACAGTACATTACATACTAATAGAGGACCTGCTGCAACAGGCAGTGACCTCTCCGAGCAGTCGATCTGTCAGTTTGAGACTCCGCCACACAGGGTGCGAAATATACCACTCTGTAAAGATACCACCCCTGGGCCCAGATGATGTCACTGACTGGCACTGGCAGCTGCCACTTCCATGTATGCTTGTGTAGGTGTGATGTGTGTGTCACAGAATTGCTGTACTTCTATCCTTATGAGGACCGAACAGAAAGTAGTTTAGAGTTATGGGTTTACGTTTGTGTTCAGAATGAGTGTTATGTTGGGGAAGTTTAAGGGTTAGGGAATGATTATCTTTATTAGTGGAAAGTCCTTGAAAGTACAGTATTAAACTGTGTGTGTGTGTTTCAGACAAGGGTGTGAAGATGTGGCAGGGTGGTGAAAGTCCCTGATGTCTCTGTGCATGTGCAGTGTGAGGTCATCACTGATCATTTCAGAGATGTGGTCACCTGATCTGGTCACACCCTCACACCGCTGAATGTCAGAGGACCTTTAACACACACACACACACACACACACACACACACTGTACACTTTCAGATGCAAGTAATACCTATAGACATTTGCATACACGTATACAATTTCTCTGTCTACCTCTCCCTGTCTGTCTCTGTCTCACACACACACTAAATTGTTGTCTATAATGAGCACATGCATGCAGTAGATCCGGTTATACCGTGTCATCCTCCTCACTTTGTATATAATGAAAGCCACGTTTCATATCTGCAAATCATCTATGAATCATTCCCTCCATATTTCATTTACATCCATGAATTAAAAATAAATTTTCACATAAATGTTACTCTTACTTCATGGTGCAGTAGGTTGTGTCTGTAACTATATACAGTGTGTGAGTGTGTGTCTATGTCAAACAGTAGGATCTTTAAAGCAAACAATGATTCATGCCATGACCTCATCAAAGCAAACACATGACATATCCGGCTCTGAAAAACCACCGCCAGCTACAGTGTCTTTGTTTGAACTTGGCAAAAGGAAAAATGTGAATGAAACATACAAAAAATTCCCTCAGTTTTACCTTCTGGGCAATCTGGGAAACAATCCACACAGTGAGTCATCAACTAAGTTTTCAGTTCTGCTGCTACCGTCGACGCAGATGACACACGAAACACTCACGTGTTGTCCTTCATTTTGAAATACTGCACGGTAGTTACTGGAAACTTCAGTGTCCAGAAGAACACAATAGTGAAAACTGTACAGTGTTTTCCGAAGACATTACCAGCATCTTTGATCTCTGTCTGACACTTAAATAACGGGCTTTGTCTTTGTTTATTTGTGCACAATCTCAGGAATATTCGCCCCTTGACTCTTCCAAATTATCCATGAATTTCCCATCATGTATCATTACAACCATTACAGAGGATAAACACGACATATGGTGCGTCATAAGTGGAATTGATGGAGATCTTCATTGCATAAATGCATTAGTTGGACATGTGCAGTCTCCCTCCTGTGCTAGGCAGCAGGGCACTCAGCCAGTCCTACCAATTAAGATCACAGACAAGATCACAGACCCATCGCCTGGCTCTCTTTATTGCTACGTGGCCATTATACTAAACAACAATAATTGGGCTACTGTTCATTATCATGACTAATATGTTGGTGTCACAATACTTGAAGACATACTAGAGTGTAAGAGTGTAGGACTCGACTGTAAACAACAGTGCAAATAATTAACTATGTAAGTGCTATTCAACTGTCACAATGTATGTATGTATGATACTACCAGCGAAGCATAAGAGTACAGTTGCAACTAACAATTATCTTTCTCCTCTATTCATATGCTGATTATAAAATGCCCTATTTTAAAATGCCCATCACAATTTCCCTCAAATGTCCTCCAATTACTTTATTTATTATACTACATTAATTACTTTCTGCTGATGGGCTTATTGTTTCATTGACTAATTGATCCAAAGCTACATCGGTGTAATTGATTCTGTCCCCACCTAGGAAAAACGGATGCACCGATCCAACTTTTTCTTTCCCAGTACTGATTCTAGGATCGGGCCAGTTCCTGATGTGATACACATACTCTCATTTTCCCTAATTTAAAATCTGTATACCACACTGTGTGCAAGTCATTGTAATGAGATTTTGTTAGTGGAAACTCTAAATTAAAAATAAAGGACACTAAAAAAAATGTTTTTAATGTGGATCAGTCACATCTGGCTGATAACCAATCCACTTATTTAGGTCAGTATGCTGATCTAGCGGATTTTTGAGTCCGCAGTCAAAAATGCCAAATCACAGCCAGATGTATGTCTCTATTTGTGTCCTCTGCCACAAAAAACAACAAAACTAAGACTTGAAACATGCTTGTGGTTATAAATATTTAAGTTCCACCACATTCCAGCATGTGACAGCTTGTAAGAGTAACGTCTGTCTCTATGAGTAGGCTGCTGCATTCTTTCTACTACTCTGGGCCCCATTCATCACAGGTCTGGCCTTCATGCCTGCATACAGGAGGATGGGTGCTTCCCCAGGCTGGCTGCTGGTAGTGAAAACCTCTGGTCCATCTGTCAGGCCTGCCTGGCCGGCTGTCCCCGTCACAGCAGCAGGGATTAGCCAGACTTAAGCCAAGAAACCAGCCGCCTGCCCTCCAGCCTGTCAGAAAAGGCACGAGGAAGCCCCATTCCCAACTAAGCCTATGTCGTCCCTCTCCCAGCAGAGGTCCACCACCACCTAACCTACTGTATCCAGCTCTCTCTGACCTACATTAATAGAGAGCATTAATAAAGGGGTCAGAAAGGGATGGGATGTGAAAGGGAGAAGGAAGAGGACACCATTTTGATTGCTGATGTGCTGGTCATGGATGTTCATTCAGCTCAGTTAACTGAAGCGTTGGGAGCTTCTATGAAAGAGGGTGAGTGCAGCGCCTTGGGGGATGCAGGCTATTAGTGCTCAATGGGATGTGAGGCGGGAGGCAGCCGGGGAGGAGGCGGAGGCAGCAGCCCATCCATGAATACCCTCAGTGCTGCTCTCCCGCTTCCTGCATTCACTTCCCCAACAAAGAGCCACAATGGTGTCCTTTGCTGTCTTGGCTGGCTGAGGCGGCTCCTGGCGATGCTCAGAGCCATGTGGGGGGTAGAGAGGATGGTGTGTGTGTGTGTGTGTGTGTGTGTGTGAGGGGTTAGCTGGGAGCCGGCTTTAACACCACACAGCCAGTCTGCACGTGCCCAGCCCGCGGCCTGCCAGTGGCCGCACAAAAGGGATGATGTCATGCTTAGCCAATAACAAAAGAGTCTGGGTCCGTCAGGGCCCTCCTCTCTCACACGGCTAGTTCCAGCTTTATCCAGCCTAGCATTAATCGCAAGCCTTATCCTCTTTACTGGGGGTGGGGAATGGATAATAACAAACTAGCCATGGGGCAACACCAGATAGGGAAAGGAAGAGGAGAGGAAAATAAATGATGAAGGAACGGGTCGTAGTGGGAAGCTGCAGGCTGTGGTTGTGGACACAGACAGACAGACAGACAGACAGACAGACAGACAGACAGACAGACAGACAGAGCTGTCATGAGAATGAAAGTGAGAGAAATCAGAAGGAAGCATGGCTCTATGGGGTGCCACAGTGTGAGACTTGCCAACCACAGGGCCCCACATGGAGATGGACCCAACAGACCCAGCACAGTACCACACTCGAGCTCGCTGCACTGACTAAAGTAATGAAACTCAAAGTCTGACTAGATCCAAAACCTCTAACACTCCACAGCCCTCCAGATCCAGCTTTTTCAACCTCTCCAGCTTTTCTTGTGTTCTTGTTTGTTTTCCTTCTGTCTAAATCCGTAGACTGCAAGAGTAACTCATGCATCATCACAACCCAAAATAAAACCATTATCTGAGCAAAATTGGATCTTTTGGTCAGGATGAGTCACACATTCTGAGATGCAGGACCTCCTGTGTGGCCTTCAGGCTTTGCAGCTTCTTTTGTGTCCAGGTACATGTAACTCAGGCTGGCAGAATGCACTAATATAAGAGGTGTTACACAAGATCCTTGTCCAGTTAATAGTGGTAAATTTTGAGTGAGAAGAAAGGCATGTGGGTTTGACTGCCAGAAGCCCTTGCAATAAAGCTGAATTAAAACTAATTGGTATAACAGAGAGTCGGTGAGAAACAGCAGGCGCATGGGGACTCTCAGCCAATGTACCAATTATACAGACGCTATTAGCTGAACTGAAGGTCATTTGACTTGAGAAAGTAACAATAATCCACAGTTCTCCTCCGTTTTACCATCTGACCGTAAGGAAAGTGTCAGTCACCTACAAGCGTTAACTGTAATCCAACAGGAGCGGCAAAGCAATAATGTATAATTATTTGCCATTTGGTGGGCAGGGTGTATTTTTGGTGATTAAAGTTCTCTAGCTGTGCACCAAATGGAAATACAGAGCCAGTTTGTTCGCTACACCTCCTGGACTGATACAGTATCCATAGGGCACAAAATGGGAGCAGGACATAAATCCCATTCATAAACTAGGTTCAACCAACTGAGAAGCGTTACAGGTCAGACTCTCTGACCTGCTCCCGGCAATCAGGAAGTAAAACAACAAAAACAAAAGCAGCAGCATTTTATGGACTGCCATTCATAATGTGTCACACCTAAGAAAAACATTTCAATCACCTGTTACGTGTCATCAGCCTCTGTGAATCAGCGTTTCATTATGTTGGGCGTACCGTGGTTAAAAGTTAAATGAATAACTAAGATTAACATTTGCAGAATGAGTGCAGCCGGTAAGTGGGATTTCATCTGCACATCTCCACAGCTTTGTTCATGTGCTTGTGCAGTCGTGTAAAACTGTCAGGAGATGTATGCACACACAAACTACATGAGGGCACAAAACAAATCCCACGCACAAAAAACACACAAACTTCACCCCACCCCCCTCTCTGCTTAGGTTTCCCCTCTCAGAGTTGCTTCAGTTTCACACAGCGACTAAAAATACAGGAGTCAGCGTGCCACGGGTGGACAGGCCATGGAAAAAAGGCTGTCATATTTGGAAAACGCGAGGATCCGATTTCAGGGCCACTGATAAGCAACAAACCTACAGTGCGCCCGCCTGCCCGCCAAATATAGCACCCACTGATGTGGTGCAGGCTTGGGCTAGCACAGAGGAGGCCAATCTAGAACCACAGTGGTACACGGGTCAGACTGTAGGAAATGTTCGGAGAAACCTGTGGAGATGTAAGAGAGTCAGCGTCTTCAGCAGGGTGAACAATTGTTGACATTTGCTGGAAAGTTTTTGCTCCTACTATCCCAACTTGATGCATCTGCTGAATAACACATACCGCATAGACTATGCCCTAAACTTTAACCCTTGAACATAGAGCTGTAGGCCGACATATTTCCTGTGGCTCTATGTCCATTTAAACAAAGAATTCCTCAACAGGATATTTTGTCACGGAAGTCCCTGCTGCATTCATTTTTGCATTCCCATGCTGCTTCTGCTGCTTCTGCTGAAACAAGCAAGATTATGCTGACTTGTCCCAACGCACTGTACTGTAAATGCACCATTTCAATTCCCAACCCTCATTTGCAAGAACACAAAACACTTTACAATTTACAGACATCAAAATCGTGAAATGGGAATGCACATATTTGCACTCTGATGGAGAACATTGATACCACTCTCATGTCTGTACGGTTAATATACGGCTACTACCAGCAGCCAAATAGCTTATCTTGGCAGAAAGACTGGAAACATGGGGAGACAGCTAGCCTGGCTCTGTCCAAAGGTAACAAAATGCCACTACAAGCACCTCTAAAGCTTACTAACTATCTTGGTTGTTTAATTTGTACAAAAAGCCAAAGTGTTTTCGCCCTTTTACAGGGATTATGTGCTGGATTATTAAGGTGGTAGGGATCCAGTGTCTTGGCCTCATCAGCCAGGTGGAAGCCTGCCACACAGACACTTTGAATCCAGTCTGGCACTTAAAGGAAAGGCTCTCTAATCACTGACATCACATCTTACCACCCAAAAAGCACCAACTGCCAGGCCTGCTGAGCTTTAACTCACCTTCACCTTGCCATTGGGTTGCAGGAGCTCAGTGACAGACACCTTGTCCTGCTGCAGCCGCCTCTTCACCAGCTTGGAGCAGCAGACGTTGACCGCACCTTGCACGTGTGACGCGTTGTACTCGGAAAACGTCCTGCTGTCAATCACCAGCAAACGGCCCGTCCCTCTCTGGATGAGGCTCGCCAGGCGCTTGATGTCCATGGCACTTCGCTTAGTTGGCCCTTTCTCCCCTGCCATGATGTCGGAGGGGCGGAGTGGTCACCCTGACGTGAGGTAGTAAAGGATGGGGTGTGGGGGAAGAGGGGTAGACGAGAGAGGGAAAGGTGGAGGAAGAGATGGGGAGGAGGTGAGGTCAGCGGAGGAGGGCTACCACCGTAGCAGGCGCTGAGAGATCCATGGTGCCTGAAAAAGAGGAGGCAAAGAGACAAGAAAAAGAAGAAAAAAAGAGGAGCTGGTGTAAGAAAACATGGCATTCAATGTTTTTTTTCCCCAATGCTATTATTGGCCTGCAGTGACATTCAAAACTGCCACTGTCAGTTTGGAGATGCTGATGACGAGACAGCTGATGATCAAGACATCAAGGGCATGATCACATCTCATCCTGAACTTCAGTCCACTCATGCCAGTGCAAAGAATACAATCAGTCAAACAGCACTGCTACAAAGAGACAATGACGGATTCATTTCGCATTAACGTCCAAACCACAGTCAAGTGCACGTTGTATTTTTGTGCATTTGTATTATCTTTTATTGGCAGCCTTTGAGCACCTGGAATATTAAAAATAGCCACAATGCTAAACATGAATATAAAAGTTATTTAAAGGCTTAAAAGCCAACTGGATCATCCACCGGGATTTATCAGTCCTGAGATGTGAAGGGAACATCACACATCCAAACACAAAGCCAAAGACTTAAGTTAGACATGCACACAAACATGAAACGTGGGTGTGTGTGTTCGTGTCTGTATTAGTGTGTGTGAAGGTTGGTTGTTGTTGATCGAGGGTCTCTTGTGCGGTAGCTCATGAAACAGGAAACTAAGGGCGTGAGATAAATTAAGCCAGGGGAATTCAGAGAGCAGGTCTGGACACCGGCAAAACGGCCTGTGTGACATCCTGTGTATGTGTGCGTGTGAATTTGAGTGTGTGTGTGTATGTGTGTGTTGCAGAGAGTCATCCATAAACTTGATGAACTGCCTCCTTCTATCTATCACTACTAATCACTCTGATCTCCTGCCTGCTCACGTTCACCACAGCGCTTGTATATTTAAGGTGAGACACAATGACTGCATGTGTGCGTGAGAAAAAGCGCGCTGCTGGGCCACATGACCATTTCAAAAACCACATTTGTTCGAGAGATAAATAAAAACTCTGTGTAAGTTGAGGACCATTTCCTTGGTCAACCAGGTGTCATGCGACAAGTGAGAAGGTCAGAATGTGAATGCAGTCGTGTTGTTTTATTCATCTACAGGCACATGGTGTCATGAAAAATGAATGGACCTCCTCTCATTTACCCCAAAGCCTAAATGGAGGTTTAAACCTCGGTTGAAAAGGGAGAGTACGACAGATAGAGGTGTAGAAACAGATAGTGGAGGGAGATAAAGCAGGAAAACACAAAAGCCTTGGCCTAATTTAACACTATCAAATTAATCATATCAGCAACGCATACGCCTGTTTCATAAAGAAAAAAGAGGGGAAGCAACAGGGGGAAGTATCACTTAATGCAGGCTATAAGAAGCAGCAGAGATCTGTCTATGTGAAGCAGAAAAAGAAAAACATTTTGAACACCAGAATAGTGGCGAGAAAGTGGGCGAGAAAACTGAGACTGAGAGGGAAGAGATGTGGAGAAACTGTCCTCTGATGTCTTCTGTCTTGGGAGGACGTCCAGGCAGCTCCGCTCTGCAACTTTTCACCTCTGTTCTGACTCCACCACCGTGCAGGGAGGGGAGAGGAGGAGAGAGAGGTAACGAAGGATGTTATTCAGTGAGGATCTCTACAGCCTAGCAACTCAGCCAGCTCAAGGTAAGGGAGGGGACAATTGTGAAGATGGAGCGGGGAGGAAAGAGATGAAGAGAAAGAGACTGCTTGAAAGAGGGAGAAACGTAAAGAGAGAGGCTGAGTGACAGAGAGCGAGAAATCGCTAACATCCTCATAAACTTGCAGCAAACTTAAGACGTGGATGTGGAGTAGGTAATGTCACGTAAAGATGAGCGACAAACGCGCCGCGGTGCCAGTCATAGCAGCAAAGGCCATGAATCATTCCCCTGCGGATCCACTAATAATCATTTTCCGTCAGCTAGACTCAGGCCTATGTGTCCTATAGGCAGCTGGCCAAGCCTGAACATAGATGTACACATGCTGTTGCTGCTTGGCAACCTGCCTGATGCAAGAGCAGCAGCACAGGAACATGGAAGAACATCTAGATAGACAGTTGCAACTGCCTGCACTGTAAACACAGCCAAACTGCTGCTGTATCAGAAAGTAGCCACAGTAAAGGCATGCGCAGACACAAACAAGCCATAACAGACAAATATCATGGTTAAATAAAATATAGGATAGTGGAAGCCAGTCAATGAAGACTGAAGGTAGTACACACAGTACTCTGCACAAACATAATGCATCTTATCCAGTTAATCTAATCTAATCCATCTGCCTGGGTCATGGTGATGACTGAATAAGGATTTCTGCATTAATACTTAAAGCAGAGCACAATTTTGTCACCCGCAGCGACACAGCACATAAGCACACTGACATAGTGACATTTCCCCACTTTTCCCATGATGTGCACCCCAGCAGCAAATTCTGCAGAAATACTAAGCCTCGCTGCAATGCCAGTGCTCCCCTTCCACCAACCCCTGCTACATTACGACCTGCCCCATCACCTGTTATACAATACCTTATATGGCGTGGAGCCCTTTAGCCGAGCAGCTAACAACACAGCTTCCAGGGGTGTGAATCTGTCTCTCCCCTTTTCTGTTTCCCTGCTGCTGAGCACAACATCTGACGCTGCATATGTCGAATGGCGACCGCTCTCCCACCCGCCCTGCCTCTCTCACTTTTTCTCTCCGAATCCCTCCTTCCTCCTCTATCACTCTCTTTCTTGCTCTTGTGCAGCGAACGGGGACGGGGAGGGGAGGAGTGTGCAGGTTTACATGTGTGGCGGCGGTAGTGAGAGGGAGAGAGTGGTGGTCTGCATCTTTCTACGCCGCTAGACAATCATCCTACGGCAACCTCGTTCTCAGTGGACCCTGTTTGTGTGGACGAGAAGGGCAATAAAGAGAGGAGATAATAGGAGAAAGTGAAGGAAAGATAGAGAGGAAAATATCAGAATATGGAAAGGGAGTGAAATAAGGTGATGAATGAGAGAGAGCACAACCCTCAGTATGTTTACTCAGCATAACAACCTCATGCAAAACCATCTTTCTTCCTCCATCTTGCATCCAGACAGGAACAATAAGGAGCAAAAACAAACAAGCTCCTCAAACTATAATAGGCAGCAGCCAGGAGCTTGCTGCGAGGCTCTGGCTGAACAGAGGAAAACAAGCCGAGAGGAGAGAGAGCAGAGAGACAGAGACAGCGTGTACAGGCCCGGAGCAGATTCTGTTGTTGCCATAGAAACAGCCCGGTTGGGGTGAGCAGGGGGCACGGGGAGGGTGATGGTGATGGGATGCTACTGGTGCTGACGCTGGATCAGGATACAACAGGGGAGAGAGCTAAAACTGACAGTGCTACATACACTTGTAAAATAGATTCTTCCAACTTTAGCTGAGCGACTACATTGAAGTTATTCCCTTAAATAACTAAGGATGAGATTTTACAGTGAGGTAGCCTGCAAGTTGTTTATTAAAAATATTTCTGAGATTTGTGCCCTCTGATTTATTCTCTGCTGCTTCAGTCTGAGTCCCATTCTGATCTAGTCTGATCAACAAATTTAGCATAAGATTTTTTCTATAACTGTCCTCCTGAGCTGGCTGCAAAACAACATCCTTCTTTTCCAAAAACGTAGTCCACATGTAAACAGGTGCACATGGTCAAAAGATGTAGGCGGACAAGGTTGTGCACTTCCTTAATGTTGAAGCAATGCAGTTACACCTTGACTACAGGCTGAAGGCAGAAGAACCAGATCAACTGGTCCATTTGGAAGGATTTTTTTTAATCTTGTTGGGGAATTTGAATACCTGAATTGACCTAAAGTGCCTCCAAAGTACTGGAACTGTCAGCTGTGTGTCATTAAAAGCTTGAGAGCCATGAATGCTAAAGGTACATCGAGGACAAACCTGCATTTATACAGAACTCACACGTGTATCAACCCTAACCACTAAAAGAATGAAGCAAGCTTAACCTTGACATTCTCATGTCTAAACCTGCCCTTCAAAACTTGTACAAAACAGGCGCAATACTTTTTCTTACTGACTTTTTTTTTTAACACAAACTGATTAAATTATTAATCATACACTACACAACAGCTGATTTGATGATCAAAATAGTTGTTAGTTACAGATTTAGAGGCAAGGAGGTTGAAAAATGACTGCAATACTTTGTTTGGAAAGAGGAAATCCCAGAGATCCATACATTTACCCCTCGCCAGTCACACAAATCATCAACAGACTTTCCTGTTACTCTCTTTACAGCTGATAACAACAGGCTGATAATAAAAAAAAAAAGCCTCTTT
The DNA here is from genome assembly GCA_003416845.1 of Oplegnathus fasciatus. Lineage (NCBI taxonomy): Eukaryota > Metazoa > Chordata > Actinopteri > Centrarchiformes > Oplegnathidae > Oplegnathus > Oplegnathus fasciatus. The sequence continues at coordinate 221,116 of NTHP01000067.1, read as the reverse complement.
GTAATAGGTCAATAAAACAAAGTTAGGGAAGTAACTTTATCTCAATAAAATGGATCCATGCAGACATATTCATAGGCCCTTCATACAAAACCATGAGCTAAGCATGATGGCTCAATAATGCCATATCAGACATCAGGGAGAGAGGCAAACACAAAGAGAGCAACTGGAGGGCAACCAACGCTGATGTAACACCATCCAGGTTATTCATTAACTCCCTGCATAACGTCACCAGTGGCCAGAGCCTTGAGAAGACTGATAGAAAGCTGGCTCTTAGTTCATACAATGAGAGACATGAGTTGTTTGTTTAGACCACAAACAATTACATCATCAGAGCATCTCCTGCCCTTTACTCTGTGCCACGGGCTCTCTCATGAGCTAAAAGTTTGCATCTGCGTGTGTTTACAACACTGTCTCTTCTGAGTGTTTGTGTTGTTTACACTTTAAAATGCGACCACAACGAGGCACTCTGCAGGTTTCCAGGCCAACACCATCAACAGAGGGCTGCTGGATGATTATAGGCTCACCAATTTATACTTTAGAAACAAGAATTAGAGATCATGTCTGGGGATGTTGACATGCCTTCAAAACACTGCTGGATTAGTTATTAGTCATTAGTAACGAGTTTGATAAGAGTATTTCTAACATATTTCCTGATTTTTTTCCTTGCATTAGCTGATTTCTAAGAGAAATTACACCATATTTCTTTGAAATGAAGGAAAATAACTTTGAGTGGCGGGCAGCAACTAAAAATTATTTTCAATATCATTTAATCTGTTAATTCTTGACTAATAGGTTAATCGCTTGGTATATAAAATTTCAGAAAAAAGTGAAAAATTTCCTCACACCCATGTTAAAAATTGCCAGTTTTGTCTGACTAACAGTCCAAAAACCAAAGATATTTAGTTTACTATCACATAAGACAAAGAACATCCTCACGAATGAGAAGCTGGAACTGGAGAATGTTTGACAATTTTCTAGAATAAAATAACAAATGGTTAATCGATTATAAAAATAGTTGCAAATTAAATTTCTGTCAATACACTAACCAATTCATTGTTTATTCCCTGACTAAAACTATGATCCTGATATCAACTACCGTGCCCCGTCACTGCTTCTACAGTACAGGTACAATAATCAGATAATAACATCCAAATCCACTGTTTGTTACACTGGAACTTACCTTAAATTGATCTAAAAACACTTGTTTGTGGATGCCTACTACTATATATGTGGTTGATATGTGGTCAATGTATTAGAGCTGGATTCTAATAATAAATGTGTTCATCACAAATAGGGTTGGTAGAATGACAAGCCTGGGCTGTGTGCTGTAATACAGAAATGGCATACATGGGGGGAAAAAAACTGTGCAACATGAGTGGTGCTGTTACAGTGTTCATGTAATTTAGAAAAATCAATTCCTGGTCGGCCCTGGTGGAGCAGCAGCATCATCATACTGTAAACAACATAACCAGGTATAGCCTTCTGGTGCCCTTTAATCAATACTTTGCCAGTGGGCTGCTGCAAATTGCGGGGTCATATAACAAACTGGGACTACCCCAGACTCTACCATAACAATAATCACTGATGCAAATAATACCAAGAATACCTGACATAATATACACTTATTTATAAATAGAATATAAATAAAAATGTGGACAAATCGTTCCTCAAAAACTGCATATGTTCATACTGTGACCAATAAAGAGATGGGGGCGCACAAAGGGATAGACGGGACATTGTGGCCTGTTTAATAACGTTAATAACAATGATGGAGGGTGAGCGCTCGTAGCGCACTATAATAAACCGACCTAGATTAGAAATAAGAGCAGAACACAGCGCGGACATTGCCTTTACAAACGTTGCATAATTAGCATCAAGTCGTATTAAATTACACGTTTATGGAAAGGTTTACTGCGCGTTGTTTGAGTGGGAAACCTGCCCCGTGTTGTTATGACGCGTGGATATGTCCGCATGCGAAAATGAACCACTCCATTGATCGGACAGGCTGTGGTGATTATAAAGCAGCAGCGCGCGATATTTAACAGAAAATATTAAAAAAAAACACCTATTTTACCTACCTTGAAATGGTAGCGCGGTATAGGATCAGATGTTTGTCAAAATATAAGAATCGATAACTTCAGCCTGGTCGGGTTTAATTCCCATTATAAGACGAGCGCGCACATAAAGGGGGGAGTGCGCGCTGACAGACTCGCCGCAGCAGCGGAGAGTGGGGGCACGAGCGCAGATAGCGAGCAACCGCTGCTAACGTAAGCTAGCTCTGCGGGTAGCAACGCAGTTGATAACAGCATATCTCGTTTCTGCTAATCGATACACGCACACACACACACACATCGCACTCACCTCGGGCTCCACGCGGCTCCTGTGTGTTATTCAGCTGGCCTCCATGTGTGGGGGGACAGCGTCGGGGTCTTCATGGGGCTGGCCGGTGTTTACCTGGCTGTGAGGCGGGGGGCAGTACAGCTGACGGAGGGTGACAGCGCCAGGAACAAACGAGACATGAAAGCGAGGCTACAAAGCGCTCCTTCAGCCGTTTAACTGACCGGGCTCGTGCAGGGACGGATTAGCTTTGCTAGGCTAGGTAATAGTTAAAACGTGTGTGTGTTGGGGAGGGGGGGGTAGTTACAGAAGGTGCACTTTAGCACTTTCTTCAACTAAAACGATGAGGTCATGGTTTAGCAGGGAGAGGAGAAAAAAACAAAAAAAATATGAGGTTGACGTCACCTCCAGCCAATCAGCGCAGGCGGCTCAGGGGCTGGGTGACGTCAGCGCTCTGATCCGCGGATTAAAGGGACAGTCCGGTTTTTTAAAGGAGACGCGCTCATGAAGCGTGCAGTCACATAGAAAAAAACAGTGCCAGTAGGTACAAAGACCACCTCGAGGAAAAAAATAATCAGCCTTATATTGTGCTAATGATAACATTCCTTCATAATAATCAATTACCAGAATGTTTTTTTGAGTTATTTATTTGTTTCAATAAGATTACTATAAAAAAATATACAACAGCTGAACTGTGTTTCTATGTTTTAACCCTAAATCTGGTTTTCCCTCAGATCAGTCACATATACCTCTTTTCCACCAACATGGAACGGGTTCTGTTCCGGTTCATGCACCTAATTTTGAACCGTTCAGAGCATTTCAACCAAATATAAATTGGTTCGGTACCCGAAAAATTGTTTCCCAGCTGGAACCAAAAGTTTTCCTTGACCTGAAGTGCAAACTGTGATGACATCAGTGGAAAGATAGGATGAGAAGGCAACAATGCTTGTTTTTTGGATAAAAACAAATAATAACAGAACAAAAGCTTGCAGGTAATCAATGTGATCCTCCATCTTGCTACTACTACTGCTTACTTGCGTACTGTGCAACACCATCCGTTGATGATGCACCTTTGATTAAAATGGTTCCGCTCAAAACTGGTGGAAACGTGGGCTGGTTCGCTAGATAGCACCAAGGTTCCAAGAATCCTGAACAGAACCGGTTCAAGAACCAGAGCTAATTTGGTGGAAACCGGGTATTAGTGATTAAAAGATGCAGATACAAATTTTATTGTGAATGCCATGCATTTGTCATTTTTATGTGACATTTTTAACTGAATTGCATGTAGACAGTAAAGCCCCTGAGCTGTCCTTATCTATATGCTGAGATGTACAGTATACTACAGTCTCCTTTATGTACCATTATTTTGATTTTGAATATGTTTTAGAAGACAATGTTTTTATCATGTGCCCCAAATCACCATCCAGCTGAAACTGACAAACATAAGATCATACTAATCATATTTACAACACCTTGTAAAATTGGACATTAGCATTGCATAATGTTTGCACCACAGACTGCTGCACAGTTTAAATGTGGCATATAGCAAACAGCTAAATAATAAATGAGCACAACAATACCGATACTCTGATAAAGTAGCTACTTAGGAATCACTGCTTGTCTCAGACTATGAATTTGCCAGCTGAGGCACATATGCTGCCACTGATTCAAAGGCCCTACACACACACACACCCATACAGGTGTTTGCAATTAGCCTGGCTGATTAGACCTCTAATTAGGTGGAGGTTGGGTAAAGCAATGCTGGGAAATACATGATGTCACCAAACACTGCGCACTAAAAAGAGTAATGGAGGTGTAATTTGTCACAACAAAGCTAACAGGAGAGCGAGGGAGATGTTAATGTTAGAAGAGGTCTAATCAGGAAACATAAGTGAAAACACCTGTGTGGGTGTGTTACTGGTATGTGGGGGCTTTAAGAGAAAAAGTATTACAAAATTATATTCTGATTTTATGGTTTACAGAAACAAACATGATTTATCCACAGTATCACGTTCTGACTAACCACTGAATACAACAGTTGTAATAAGTGGGTGTCTGAATTCAGTATCATGAATTCTCTTTTGTTTGATTGAAAGCCTTTGTTCTGTTCCTCTGCCAGTAAGCAGAGGAGAGCAGGGTGACAGAGCTGTTGGCAGCATGTGCAATTACATTGTATATGCTGACACCTAGTGGTGCACATATTTAACTGCACTCTGTGATGCAAGAGAGAATTTGTGCAGGTACAGTAAAGGTGCTATGAGAGGAGCTTTAAATCTCTGATCTATGTGTTCATCACAACCTTTACATTTTAAATTCAGATTGCACTTTCCGCAGTCATTAACTTTCTTGATGCTCTGGTTTAAAGGGGGGTTTGTGTGTGATTGAGAGATCGAGCGTCAGAGAAACAGCAACACAGGTTCATGAAAATCTACCTTTATTTGGATGCAAAAACTCACAACTTAAAGCGATACTGTAGCAGAGGAGAGGAATACTGATTGCTGGTTGGTTGTATGTCTGACTGTTTGGCTATTTCGTCATCCCCATTTTGATCATCAGAAGAGGACCAGGTAAGCATTGAAAACAAGCACTCAAAATAAAAGCTTTTCAGTCAAGTATGCTGGACATTATCAGAGGATTATGTCAAAAAGTCTGACCACAGATTGTAGCTTTTTCTTATCAATCCCAGTCCCATTTTCCTGCAAAAGGTAATTTTGGCAGTTTAATTTGCTAGTTGATTTGATGTTTATAAATTGGTCCGAGCTCACGCAGTTAATTCCATCCTCTGATAATGTTCATGACTGTTGATCTGGTGCATTAAGTCAAGATAGAAGTTTGTTTGAGCGTGACTTTTTGTCACATAGAAAACTGTCTTCACTGTTTTAGCTGCCTTACACATAGCAATTATTTCTCGTGTTGTCAACTGAGAGTGGCCTAGAGTCACAGATGTAATCGAGTGGGGACTGCATAAAAACTCAGTCTGAGGTAAAATTCTCCAAGAAAACGATAAAAACATACACAGAAAGCAAAGCATATTAAAGCAAAGCCTAAAGGCATAAAGTAATAATACTGAAGACTGAACATAATCTATTTATTTTCTGTACTGTAAGGTAACTTAGGTAGTTGTCACATTTTGTTCTGTCAAATCTTGCAATATAAACCGATGGTTTGATCCACAGTATGAGCTACATTCCATCATGGTGTAAACAGAAATATACACAAGGCATCTACTCGAAAGGATTGTATCAAAATGTTCTAAAAATATCTCTGGTTGGTTTCACAAAAGCAAACTGTATCAAAAGCATTGGCCGAGAGCAAGCAATATAATAGGCTTAAACCCTTTTACACAACAAAAAGCAGGACAACCAATCACGTCGCTTTGATTGTGGACCTATGGAGTCCCATACAGCACATGCAATCCATTAAACTCAACACAATCAAAACACAATACGGGAAAAAAAAGAACTTTTACAGCTGAACATCAGAGACAACCTTAGTTGGTCTATTGTGCTTCATACAGATTAGGCCTGGCCTGTCTATACAACAATCATGGGCTTCGTACTTCACGGATGTGTTCAAGCTACTGTTGAAAGCAGAGGCGTCACAGAGCATCGCACTCTGAGTGATGGGACATTTATAAGAATGTTAGCTGCGTTTTGTGATGCAGCGTTTTTGCTTTCCTCTGCATCACACTTCCCTGTGTGTATATGTCAGATTCTCCGGAGCTTTGATTGGGCTTTGCATTGATTTTTCTGATTCTATTTCTGGCCTCTGTACCCTCAGTGCCGCTGGCTCTGCGACGCCTCTGAGTGTACGTCTATGTGGCCTTAATGCAGGTGTTGTTTACTGTAAACATCATGGGCCATGAGGACTGCACAGGCAGCATGGTAAAACTGTTAATACTGTAGATTGCACAGAAATCCTAATTAGTTAATTAATAACCTAATTGTTACACATTCCTATGTTCCATAACATTGCACATGCCTTTAATGAACACTTAGCACCATGCAACCTGAAGATGAGGTGACTCCTGAATGCATCAAAAGTTTGAAACAGGCCTTCCGTAATGATTTTTTACATCAAAAGTGAGTCAATGAGAGTCAACGAGAAAAGATGTCAGTTAACTTATACTTCATGTGAACTTTTACATCTATATAATGTTTAATATTAGGCTGGCATTTGATCACTTCTGTAGATTCTAAATTATGCTGGCATGTATACTGTAAAGGGCCCTTATTATTGACGCTAACTTTGGGAGACTGAACTTCCTCCTCACAGCAAACTGACACCGCTGCAGGTGATCTGATTATACTTCAGTTCCAGTTTAACCTTCTGATAACTGTACACAAAGTATATGAGGGGGGGCTAAGTACTAAATGAGGCCTTGATGACTGAGACTCATGTACAGTAACGTGATAAAAATCTCAGCAGTGCAAATGAAGTGATGTCAGGAGTGCGGGCTTGGATTATCTTGGGCCTGACTCTCCAGGACTGTGTGGATCACTGACACTTAAGTGTCTGATCAGGATTTTGGGGGGCTGTCTCATATCCCACCCCCTTATGTTTGTTCTGCTCAAAGACATACAGTAAGCACAGGTTTCATGTCAACTGTTCACTCCTGTCTGAGCGAGCCTGTCTTGGGTGAAGAGATTAACATGGTTTGAAGTTGTTAAAGGGTGAGATTGAGATGATGCTAGGTACAGTGGTGCATACCACCAGAGGCGGTACAGTGTACAGTGGTGTGTCTCGGTCTGGGTGTGGCTGTGGCGCTCACTCTACTCCTCAGCAGTGTGAGACAGCTGCTTCTCATACAGGCTGAGGACGTGATGCACAAACTGGTACTGCTCGCACGTCTGGATCATCCCACCCCTGAGAAACACACGCAGAAAGACGAGCACAATAATTCAGGAAAAAAACTGTTTTGAATTGAAGCGGTCCACCAATTTGGTCCACACTGAGATATCTCATATTGCCATGAAATATAGTGCAGAAATTCATGGTCCAATCAAGGTCAAAGTTTTCACTTATCCAGTAAAATATCTCAACATCTACAAGACAGATTGGTGCAACATTTTGTACAGACATTCATGGTTCCTAGACAATGTATCCTAATGACTTTAGTGATTCTCTGATGTCTCCGATAGCGCCACCATGAGGTTGACATTTGTGGTTTTGAGTAAAATGTCTCAACTGTTGGATTGACTGCCATGGAATTTGGTACAGACATTCGAGTTCCCATCAGGATGAAGCAGCACCATCATCAGGACAACATTTTAAAGGACCAGTGTGTAGGATTTAGGGGGCTCTATCAGCAGAAATGGAAAATAAGATTCATAATTATGTTGTCATTAGTGTATAATCACCTGAAACTGAGAATCATTGTGTTTTTCGTTAGCTTAGAGTGAGCCCTTCATATCTACATAGGGAGCGGGTCCTCTTCCACGCAGCCCTCCATGTTGCACTGCCATGTTTCTACAGTAGCCCACAACGGACAAACCAAACACTGGGGCTGTGTTTGAAATCGCATACTAAAATACTATTCATAATAAGTATGAGGTAAAGTTGAGTATGTAGTGTGTTCCAACTGCATAGTACGTGGATTTTGTGTACGCAAGAAATGCCTGGATGTGATTAGCAAGAAAGGGCCTTTGGCGTTTTTTTCGCGCACCTGGAAAGGGAGGGGTAATGGGAGGGGTATTCAGTTGGTTGCAGTCTGCAGCCTCACAGCTAGATGCCACTAAATCCTATACACTGGTCCTTTAATTAGACCAAAATTTTGGCTTGTGACCAAATACCTGCAAAACTAATGACATTCCCATCAGCCTCAGCTGTACTTTGTGTTTAGTGTCAATTAGCAAATGTTAGCATGCTAACAAGCTGAACTAAGATCTGACCAGGTGACCATGCTAAACATTATGCCTGCTTAACATCAGCAATTTTCATTGTGAACATGTTAGCATGCTGACATTAGCATTTAGCCCAAAGCTCCACTGTGCCCAGGACAGCCTTACAGAGCTGGTAGCACGTCTGTATATTGTGCTGGAATTCAGTTACTTTGGTTTTGGTACACCAAGTTCTACATTTTTGTATTACAGAGGCAGATTTTCTTTTTGTGTAGTAGTGACTATAGCGGCTTATTTCAATTTTAGTCAAAACTGCAATGATGTCTCACGCATTGAATGAGCCCTCATATTTTAATTTCAAGTGTGAAACAATTAGTAATTTCAGTTTGACTTCAGTGGCGTAACACACTGGTTGGTACAGTAGTCCTATAAACTCTAAATTTCACTGAAGTTTCATTTTGGGGGAAACTATTCAAACTTAAGCTCACAGCGACTTACTGTAGCTCGTGATTTGGAACGAGATCAACTGAAACTAAGTCAACTAGGCCCTTTTCCCATAACAAAGATTTGATGCCAAGAGCTAAAGTTAGACGTGAGCATGGATAAGGTCTAAGAATATCTCACCTGTCCAGACGGAGCTGGCAGGTGGTTCTCAGGATGTCAACCACACCCTCAGTCCTCAGCTGCTTGCACAGGATGGAGGTGGCGATGAAGCAGCCAGTTCGACCAATTCCAGCACTGCGGACCAAAAGTTGGAGGGGTAAAGGGACGGAAGAGGGTGGAGAAGGAGAAAATGGATGGATTGGTGTATTGATTTGCACTGATCCCACTAATTTGATTAATGCTAAATCCTCCCTGGGGAAATCAGACAGCCGAGGATTGGAAGACGGCAAATGCTCTGCTCTGCCAAGTGGTTTCTATAGTAAAAAAACAGCAGTAAAAATGTAAAAGAAAATCACAAACAGGCTCCTTCTGTACCTGCAGTGGACAATTATAGGGCCGGTGGAGGGCAGGGCTTCCTCTCGGGCCCTTTCCACTTCCTGCACAAGTTCCAGGAGAGGTGGAGCCTTGTCTGGAGTCTTCTGATCAGGCCACGAGGTGTACCAGTACTGCCGCAGACTACGCTCCTCTTCCCCGCACTGGTACACAAACACACATTGACACACAAACACACAGATGGGCATTCAGGCATAAAATACAGATGTGATCGTGTTGTGCACACACATACATGAGACTGAGAATGATTTCTGATCAGCCTGTTGCTCTGCATGTATATCCAAATTGTTACCTTGGTGCCAGTTGCTACGACAACAATGAAGGCAGAGCAAGGCAGCAAAAAAAAGAGTGAGGGTTATGAAAAAGAGCTTACATAGTCTATTCCTTCCTTGCCTGTACTGTAACATAATCAAATCAATCAGCTGCCTCTATTCCCTGAGAGTCGGCCTGACAGTGATCATTAATCCAACAGATAGACAACATAAACCAGAGGAGCTGAATAAACAACAAGCTTTTAACTCAGAGTTATATAACGATCCCCTGGTGCTTAGTAATCAGATGCAGGCTGCATTTACTGAATTATCATGTTTGGCTTTGCTAAGTGGCAATGCCACCATGACCCCGAATTAAATATAAAACACCCATCATGAACACATGAATGGAACTGAAAGGTTCGGCTACATCAGGTATCATCGTACATCGAGTAAACCAATGCACAACACACAAATCTGTGTTGAGTCTGTATGCACCTTGACAGTCTGATGAAACTGTCCGATAAAAACATTAACTTTGGCAAAAAGAAAACTTGGGTAGTGTTTGCTTGGTGTGTTGAGAGCCCAGGATCACAATCTGGTGTGATGGCAGACAAGTCTACACTGCAGTGCTTCATGTTTTTATTAGATGGTATAATATTAATCTTGAGATCAGATGTGTGGACACAACCAATCATCGGAAAAAAGAATTTCAACACACACTCAGCCAGTTGTCAACAGATATACTGCAGGTACAGTACCATGAGACCACAAAAAAGTTTTGGTTTTATTTGTCCAGGTTTTGAGATATCCATCTCTGAGATTTTTACTGCCACACTAATACAATGGATGTGAATGAAATTTAATTTGTGTTGCCTACAGCATTTAAAAATGACATAAAAAATTCAACAACAACTTGTCTTTCCAGAAACAATGTCCCTCTGGATAATGCACAAAACACACTTTCAGTGTTTTTTATATAGGACTGTATGTTTGGTAGAAAGAAGTTCCAATGAAACTTGTTCACTGTGAGCTCTGTGGATTATCTGTGTTTAGTGGTAATTAGCAAATGTTAGCATGCTAACACCCAAGACTAAGATGTTGAAAATAGAAAACATTATATCTGCAAAACATCTGCATGTTAGCATTATTGCTATAAACACGTTAGCTGCCAGTTAGCTCAAAGCACCATAGTGAGACACCACTGGAGGTAAGTGCAAAAATGAAATTTTTGCAATTTGTTCAAACTGACCCTTCAACAAGTAATGTCGTGCACTGTATTCACCCTTCATGTGTGACACATTAACATCTTTCTGTGTCTTACTTTCAAAGTAAACACCCTCAGACTGTAGTCATCCTCCTGGGTTACCGTGACGACGGTGATCTCGATGCCCTCATGGGTCACAGTGTCCTCAGGCCAGTACTCTGCACATTTCTGCAAGACACAATGGACACTCGAGTGGGTATTTTTTACCCATCCCATTATCAACTTATCTGTCCATTTATCCATTAATGCATCCAACATCGTCATCATCATCATCATCGTCATCATCATCATCATCATCATCATCATCATCGTCCTGCATTTCGCCACACTGACCTCATTTTTCTCCTCCAGGTTGGTGATCATCACTATGATTGGGCTTCTCTCTTGCCACACCATCCTCCAGAAGTCCCCCACTGTGTTCACGGTGGGACCCTGGGTGGCAATGTATGCACGCTCCTCACCCCCATAACCCTGCACATACACACACACACACATATTTAATGATTTAGGTTATAGGAACTTTTGTCCAAAAAAAAAGTCCCCACAGTGCGACTGTGTAAACAGATTTATGTCCCCACAACATAAGTAATACATGTCCACACACACACACACACGCCCAGTCTTGTCATACACAGTTATCTGTTTCTACTAACTGTGAGCACTGAGAATACGAGGTCACATCCATGGAGAACGAATTAAGTTACAGTGGCTACATCACAGAGGGGTTTTGCTTATAAATACACATATTTTCACTTACTTTGAGATAGTTAGCATTGATGTAAGTAGTGAGGAAATCATCTTCATCCTGTGACTTCAAGATCACTCTGCTGTGTGTGTCTGGAGGTGGACAGCATGAGATTATCATGAGAAAGAGAGGCAGATAGGTTGTAATTCAAAGAGATAACAGCAGAGGAAGATGGGAGATAAGATTCATGCATACATACTGTATTACACCTTACAGCTCAGTTTTATTACAAGGTTGGTTCGTGTCTTTTCGTGTGCTGTGTCTCAGTGTGAGTATCAATATTCTGGTGCACAGACACAGACCTTTTAAAAACACACCTGAGCTAAATAGTTAATGAGTATGTGGAATTATTAAAGAGAAGCAACACAAAAGAGCAACTAGTACAAAATTTACAACTGCATTATCTCTTTTTAGTGACTGTTCCGACTCATGTTACAGCTGTACTCACTGGGTAAGATGGTTTTGTAGCGGTTCTTTCTCACCAGCCCTGGGTAGTTATATTCCTTAGGGTCCACGAAGTTCATGGGAGTTTCCTGCCGATGGACACAGAACAATGGGTGCAACAACAATCAGTCCTTGCAGAAATGGAGGGGAAGTCCTAGCCTTGCCTTCTACAAGGCAACAAAACGGTAAGAAAATAATATCCAACATTAAGTCATCCACTGCCCTTTACACTAAACTGTTGCTGTCTAATTGTTTGTGATTGAAATTCTACGGACAACTTGTGTATGATCTTGAATGCACATCTTTCTGCCTAGCAGACACCGGAATCCTCTGTGGGTTTTTCGTATGCAAATATTCCTGTATCTATCCTTCCCCCGCCCACTAACAGACAGTGGAAAAGCTTACGGTTGTGTGCAGAGCTCCGCTGGGTGTGTGTGTGTGTGTGTGTGTGTGGGTGTGTGCATTTGTGCCGGTGTCTACATGTGTGTGTCAGTGTACGTCTTTTCCGGTGAGTCTCTGTTCATCCCTGTTAATCTAAAGCGTGTAGGTGGGTGAGCTGCCGCTGCTGCGCTCACATAAAACTCAGCCTGCAGGCTCTGGTCATCCATGGCCCGTGTGTGTAGCATGGCAGGGGTCAGGGTGTGTGTTCCCTGCCGGAGGTACTCCTGGGCCGACTGGTCTCTGGGGGAGAGCTGGGCTCCATAGCCGTAGGGTTCAGTGCAGCCCGGTGTACACATGTCCAAGGTCAGGGAAACATTGGAGCCCCTCCTGTGTGATACATACTGAGTCATACAAATGTATATAGATGTACAGTATGTGTTTATGTGATTTAAAATGCAGGAATACAGTAGATGCCTTCCTGCAGATCCAGATCAACAAATAAACCCAGTTTTCTCCCCACCCTGCAGCCCTCCGCAGCCCCCTCTTACCTCTCCTGAAGCCCCACTGGTGTGACAGTGAGGGTGGCGGCGTCTCCCTCCGTCCTGGTCTCAGAGCCCATTTCAAAGACCGGCGTCTGAGGCACAGGGTCCATGTCCAGCAGATCCTCCTGAGCGTCTGTCCACTCTGACAATGTGAAGGAGGGCTGACGGCTCACAGACTGACGCCGATCACCGATGTCCCGCGACACTGTTCCTGACGACCACAAGCCAGTCCCGTAACGCCACTTCCACACCATGTGGACGACCTGGGGAGAGGTTAGTGGGAGGAAGGAAGGCATTTTTTGCCTTTCAAATGTGTATCCATTTATCAGCAATAATTCAACATCTTTCATAATCTCACAAATGATCTCTACGTCAAAAAGTTTTGGGTAGGAATTGAACGGTCTGTCCAGTGCTTTACCATGATAACACAGATGGCCACACCGATGCCTGCAGTTCCATGGACAATCCAGTTGTGCTGTTTGGTGTTTACCACCTCCCTCATCAACACCATGGACTGGCCAGTGCAGAGGGAGAAAGACAGAGGAAGAGGCAGTTAGACACAGCCAACACTGGATTCAGCATATCTGCAAGGTTTTTATATTATTATACATCTCCATCCAAAATAAACAGCTCTAGGTCAGATCCAGGACCAACACTTACGTCCATTCCAAAAATCGGGTGGCAGGGTAAGATGAAGCCAAGGTAGAAGTCGATGACCTGCAGGGCTTTGTAGATGGAAGAGAGCGGTCCATTTCCTTCCACCACAAAAAACACCCAGTACCCCTGGGAGGAGAGAAGGAGGGGAGGCAGGTTGTCACTGTGCACTCTCCAGTCATTCATGCACTGGCAATCAGGCAGCACTGTGGCTGCTCTCAGGTGAAAAGCGAACAGAGAAGAAAAGAAGATGGCCTATTACGAAAGGCAAAAAAAAAATGTAAATTGACCACATGCAGTCTGGTGTCATAATCATGGCCGCATTTACAAGCCTCTTTTTTTTCCTTTTTT
>NTHP01000067.1:186987-197763 GCA_003416845.1 Oplegnathus fasciatus | reverse complement strand
CTATCTATCTATCTATCTATCTATAAAGGAGGGTCAAAAAAACAGATGCTACTGGTTGCATTATGGGAAATGTAGGATCCAGCATTTTTGGCACCGAAAAGTTAGAAAATCTTGGCCTCTGCTGCTTTGAATTTGATTTTAAATCTGTCTTGTGTAAGTCCTCCAACTTCATGGAAGTGAAGTACTAAATTGCGGGAGTGGCCCTTTAACGTATAATTGAAAAGTTCTTTCTGAATAACTAATAACGGATATCATTCCCGGCAGTAGCTGCCGGTCAGTTTGGTAGGATGACGTTAAAGGTATAACGAGTATTTGTTGGTTGCTGTTTGTAAACTCAACATTCACAGTTGGCCCCTCCTCCCCGGCTCAAAGCACACACGCTTGTGGTGGTCCCACATGCTTACGATCTGGCAACTGGTCGCTACGTTTTCATAGAGTCCCGCCCCTCACACCCTGCGTTGTTACTGGCTGGGGGCTACACACCACTGCCCAAAGGCTGACGCCCAGAAACGTCCCAGACACAGCAAAATAAGAAAATACAGGCAGAGGGCAGGGCCTCTGCAGATACAGACACTGCCACACACTTCTAGTGAGTCATAAGTGATGATTGAGAGGGGTTATTTTTGTATGAGTACATACATTGTTTTTTAGGAAAATCCTCTTGTTATACCTTTAAGTGGGCACAAAATAATAAGTATTATATAATACGGTTGGTTAAAAGTCAAAGTGTTCATTATCACATTAGACACAAGTTCACTGACACAACATCGAGACATTTGCTCTTAAATAACTTATGATTATCTATTACTGTATGTGGTCCTTGATTCAGAATTATTCAGTAACTTTTTCACTTGTTAGCTATTCATCAATGAGCAGTTAGTTCCTGGTTCACTCCTCACTCATCTCTTGGTAACCGCTCTGGAGTTTGTGGCTCTCATGACAAAATGTTACCTTTAAAAGCAAATGATTGTTCTCTGGACTTTACCCGGAAACTATTTTGTTCTTTGCATGCTGTTCTGTAAATAAAATGACACTAAGCAGTCAGAAACACTATATACGATATATCTTTATGGCAAGCCCTTTTAACATTTAATGAGTAGGGCTGACTAGTAGCGATTTAGTTTTCACTAGTGGAAATTACATTCCGACATGTCAAAATGTCATTTTGACTAGTTAAAATGTTAATTTAAGATATCTGTAAAACAATTTTGACATGTTACAAATATATTTTCACATGTAGAAATTACATTTCGACTAGTCAAAACTGATTTACAGATATCTTTAATTTAATTATAGATATCAGTAATTCCTTTTTCACTAATAAGAATAACAATAACAGATATCTACAATTGAATTTCCACATGTTGAAAAAGGATTGTGACTAGTGGAAATGTAATTTTCTATTTCAGATATCAACAATTGATATCTACTACTTGCCAAAATTACCATATTCATTTGGGATANTACAATGACATTTTGACTAGTGGAAATTCCTTTTTGGATATCTAAAATTCAATTCTGACTAGTTATAAAAGAAATTGTAGATATCTCAAATATAATTGTAACTAGTAAGAATGTAATTTCAGATATCTAGAATTGCATTTCAGATATCTGAAATTACATTCTTACAATTCCAAGCCGATATATTAATAATTTAATTTTGACTAGTCAGAATTGAATTTTAGATATCTAGAATTTCATTTATGATATCTGTAATGTAAGAACAATTGTAGATATCTACAATGAACATTGCCACTAGTAAGAATTGAATTGTTGATATCAACAATTGACATTGCCACTAGTAAGAATTGAATTGTTGATATCAATAATTAACATTTTTACTCATGGGAATTGAGTTGTAGATATCATTAATTAGAATTGTAACTAGTCAAAATTACATTATGGATATGTCGACTTAGAATTATAACACATCGAAATTGAATTATAGATATCTGTAACTGAGTTTGAATAGAAGTCAATGGTAAAAGTTGACTAGTTGTAATTAAGTTACAGATATCTACAATGAACATTTTCACTAGTAAGAAATTAATTGTTGATATCAACAATTAACATTTTGACTAGTCAGAAATGAATTGTAGATATCTTTAATTAGAATTGCTACTAGTCAAAATTACATTATGGATATGTTGACTTGGAATTCTAACTAGTCAAAAAGCAATTGTTGATATCTACAATTGCTATTACCGTTACTGATTAAATGTTAAAAGGGCTTGCCATAATATCTTAGGCTACTGTATTATGCAACTTGTAACTAGACTATCACAGTTATGAAGGAAAGACATAAAACATCATCAATTGTCTGAACCAATACTACTGTGTCATACACAGTAAAACTGGATCAAGGGGTGGTTGCGTGAGTGTGTGTGATGACATGAGTGGATTAATAACAGGATCTCAGTTTGCCTCTGTTTATGTGAAGCTGTATTGGAAGTGACACAATAGTTTATCTGTGAATGAGTGAGTGCGAGTCTGTGTGTGCACCCTCCGGACCACGAGTGTGTATAGAAAGCAGGATTTATTTTATGTATCCTACTTTCATGAATGCGTGTTTGTGTTTTGCGATTGAAAAAGAAGAGCGCGAGTCAATCCGAAGCTAATCCGGGGAGCAGAAAATACTGAGTTTTTAATGGAGTGTGCAGAGATAATGTCTTTCCAGTGCATCTCCGCCCTCGCTGCAGGGCTCTGTCACAGCGACCTCGCCACCCCACTGTTGTTAGTAACCTCTTGTCAACATGGTAAGATCCCATCGAGGGACAGGACTTCAGATGGGACAGTTTCAAACGCTACATTAGGAGTCCCTGTTTATGCCAGTGTTCAAATCTAAACAACAGGCTCTGACAGCGAAGATGTAAACACACATGTTCATGGGTCACAGCAGCAATTATGACCATTTGGTCAACATAAACAAACAAATGAGAGACAGTCATGCAGATGAAAAGATTACAGAGTTACAGTAGGAATATCCTGCTCTGATGGTTGCTGTGAATTTTTTTTGCACAAGCATAATTAGGAACTTTCTGTTTTCCCCAAATCTAAACACAAATTCAAAGGGAAACATCCCCTGTACGCCTTCTACTGTGACAGTGTACAGTCAAACAGAGGGAGTGTGATCCATGCTTCTGTAATGCGCAAAGCCTCTGCAGTTCGGTGGAATGAGGAGTTAGAGGAGTATGTTTAGTTTGTGAGACTGAGAAGAAGACGGAAAGAGAGAGGGTGGGTGGTGGTGGGGGAAGTACAGACGAATAAGGAGGAGTGAGGTCACTGATGGGGCAGCAGCAACACGCACAGTACTATAGATCAGTCACTTTCTTATCTGACGTACTCTCCACGGCCCCGTCAGATGAACTAAGTGTCCCCTCTTTGTCTCACCTATCATGTTCCAAATGTGTTCATTTGAATCGATTCTGAACTGGATGTTGTTCACATACCACTATTATTTTTTATAAAGCAATGTAGCAGTTTGATCAATCAAGAGTGGCAGGAGCTTTCAACCACTGAATCATGACTTTTAATTATATTTCAACTATTTATCCATTACTTTTAGCTAACAATTTGAACTGTTTATTCATTACTTTTTGCTATCTATTTCAACCATACGTATTAGTTAATTGTAGACTTCTCTGCTAGCTTGCTAACTAGTTTTCCTGCACTCTTAAAGCCAGGGTAGGCAATTTATTTTAGAAGCATTTTTAGTTATATTTGTTGAAATTCTCTTTACATACCGAGAGCAATCAACAAATCAAATGCTCTGACAAAAATAAGAAAAAAAATCTGGTAATTGTGGCTGAAATTAGCCCCTCCAATCATGTCATTCGGCCTACATGAAATGATTGGATGACCTACCTGCCTGTCTACCTGTGCACACTCTGCCCGTGCACTCATTGCGCATGACTGGAGTCTTCCACAAGGCTAGGCAGACAAATTGCTAAAGCTAGTGAGCTGTTTACGATGACAACGATGCGCTGCGCTCCTCTTCCCAACACTCTCTCATGGACTCCCCCACCTCCACTAGTCAGGCAGTGCGCGTCCATGTGTTTTGGGAGAGTGGCTTTGGAGGGAGGCCTGAAGGGAGGGGCTGGGATTTTTTTGGTTGGATACTTTCAAAATCTAGCTTACTCTTGCTGCTTTCTCCAAAGTTGCCTACTCCAGCTTTAATCGCAACATGTAGTGTTCTTTTTCTTCAAATTAGCTCAGCTACTCTACAATTTTAGCCCCTGGGGTAAAAGTGCCCCTGGCTGGGAGTCACTGCTGGAGATCATATGATTAACTGTGTTAATGTCTGTGCTGTAATATTTATGTGTTGTAAAGTAGGTTGAGAAGACAAGAGCTCCCTCCTCCCTCCCTGACCAGTCAGAGGTGAAAATTTTGAATTTGGCTGTTCCCTTTTTTGGGCTAGTTTGCAATTGTGCCGTGATTACCAACAACCTAAAGTAGAAAAAAACCCCATTACAAATACATATGTACAGACTAGATTTAAACATCTTGCCACCGAAGGGCAGAGTGGGTTGAGTTTAGAAATATCCAAAACCTTAAAAAGAGAGGCAAGACAAAGAGCCTTTGGCAGCTATGCACATAGAGGGGGAAAAGCCTTTATCTGAGTCTACTTCTACATTCAGATGCATAAACCATGATGAGTTTATAAGGTGGAGAAGAAGAGAAAAGGAAGAAGGGAAAGGATCGATGAATAACAGTTCCTCAGGGGGATATCATACAAAGTTGTATATGTGTGTGCATATGTAGATATAGTGCTGCGTCAAGCTGCAGTTCCTTAAATGGCCGCTTATCCAAATGGTCTCTTGGTACAAAGTGTTAATAAACTTTTTCAACACCAAGTTATTGTCTCGATGTTTAATTTCACGTGTTGTGTGTGTCTTTGTGGTAATTTTGAGAATGATCGTTCCACTAAGGAAATACTATCCCTTAAAAGGAAGTACTGTACTGTATGCCTTACGACATGTTTGCTTAGTGGACAGGTGTCATTGACAGTCAGCTGTGGTGATAATTATCATTCCACCTCACCCCTCCTTCATCTGACCCAGTTACTGGTTATATTGCCACATTATTCAGCATACTTTGAAAGGTGTCTTCTCAATGCTGTTAACAAAGCCACAAAGTCTTAAGACTTGTAACTGAATAACCGTCTGGCATGTAGTATATATGGAGAAAGAGAATTAATTGGGTATTTCCTTGAGTGTTTCCCTTGAAACCAAAGAGTTTAATAGTCTCAATTAGCAGCAGATTGTATGAGTAAACTTCAAACACTGATTCTTTTTTTTGTTTTTTTATTCGAGCATGTTTCAGGCCATTTTTCAAAGGCAGCAATCATTCATGTCAGAGAATTATAATTTTATCACACAGATAGCTGAGGAAAAGGTGGGGTTCACTTGGATTGGGACCATTTAAAAACATCCTCCCAGTTATCCCACACTGCAAATAAAAGTCAGGTTTCATCACTGTTAGACGTGGAATGGATGACTCAGAAAAGAAAACTTAACTTACCCCTTTCTCATGTACTAATGACCTCTTGGTTTGCCCTTATTAAAAAACTGTGCAAGCTCATACGCTACTCACAAAAAGTTAGGGATATTCAACTTTCGAGTGAAATTTATGGAAAATGTAAAAAGTTCATGCTACAGTAATATTATATCATGAAAGTAGGGCATTTAAGTAGAAGCATGCAACGGTAATTTCTTCATCTCAAACAATTTATTGAAACAAAAGCTAACAACAGTGGTGGGTACACCACAACAAAAAATGTCAGTGTCTCAATAACTTGTCATGTGTCCTTGAGCATCAATTACAGCTTGACAACGACGTCTCATGCTGTTCACAAGTCGACTTATTGTCTGCTGAGGCATGGCATTCCACTCTTCTTGAGGGGCTGCCCTCAGGTCATTGAGGTTCTGGGGCGCGGGGTTACGACCCTCTACACGACGACTCAGCTGATCCCATAGGTTTTCTATGGGATTCAGGTCTGGAGAAAGTNGTTTCGAATGGTCTGACGTGACACTCGGGTGCCTCTCACCTCCCTTAAACGTGCCTGGAGTTGAGTGGCATTCACCATCCGGTTCCGCAGGGCACTGTTCACAATGAAGCGGTCATCAGCATGGGATGTGGCCAAAGGACGTCCACTTCTATGCCTTTCTGTGACTCTTCCAGTCTCTCTGTGTCTCTGTTGCAACCTGCTGATGACACTCTGTGACACTCTAAGCTCAGTGGCAACTTCCCTCTGAGAACATCCCGTTTGAAGCCTCACAATGGCCAGGTACTGTTGGTCGATTGTTAGGTGTCGTCTTGGTCTCATGATGTCAAAATGTGAACAGCATGATGAAGAGGACTGTTTAAACAAAATTGTCATTGAACCAGAACATTTAGTGGTCGATTCATGGATCAGACACTTGTTGTGATTTTTGCGGTTAATCACCTTGTTAGAGAACAGCATGTTATGCAATAAGTATTGAAACACTGAACAGTTGGACATGTGCATTCAAAAGTTTAGAGAAGGTCAATTTAAGTTCACCTGTAAAGGTTATAGTGCATTTTAGGTGCATTCTGAAATTTCATCCGAAAGCTGAATATCCCTAACTTTTTGTGAGTAGTGTATGTACATAAAATGTCTATTGGGTCAGCAAAAGGAGATGCATGTGAAAGATATGGCTTCATATTGATTTTTATGTGTATATGACCTTTTACATCCCAAACAACCAGCAATCACATCTACTTATTGAACATATTTGTCAACTGGAACACTTCTTTATCTCTGATATTCACCTCCAGTTTGAGTTTGTGGCCGACAGCCAATGTATATAACCATTTTGGCTTAATTGGGAAATTCCTCCATTGTCTTCATTATTTGGTCTGGAACTAGAAATGCTTTGGTTTCTTTCCTGCTTATAACCTCTTTCAAGGAGAGCAAGCAAAGGATCACCTCTTCAGACTGATGTTTGAACTTGAATCGGGTCACTTTGTGTCGGCCTGTGCTGTTCTTTGAAGCTCTTTCCAGCTGCTCTGATAAAATGTGCAATCAAAATATAAAGTCAGTCATCACATAGACACCATCTAATGTAACCAGGCCCCTTTTCTTTTCTCTGTTTCCTTCTTTTCTTTCTGTTTGTTCTTTGATTTGTTCTTTGTTCTTTACAAAAGAACAGCTATAGACACTGTCCCGTACAATGACTGGCTGTTTATAAGTCACCCAAAAACACAATTTACATAAAAACTGGAACTTGTCTCTTTATGGAAATGTAATGACTGTGTCTGATTTGCATTATGTTTTTGTGCCGCACTTCCGTTTGATCGTTTAAGTAACTTGACTAGCGTATTTAACAATTCCGGTTTTCGACAAAGCCATAGTCATGTGAGTTAGCTAGCCAATGACCGGAAGTCTTGCACAAAAAAACGGAAACTGCGTCCGTATTTGGTGAATAAAATGGATAGCCCTTGCTCTATTTTTATAGCTACGTGGCTCTGGGTATAAGAGTGTCAAGACTGAAATATCCTGACAACTACTAAATGGATTACCATGAAATTTTGAAAAGACATTCATGGTCCCCACAGGATTAATCCTACTGACTTTGGTGATCCCCTGACTTTTCATCTAGTGGCATCATCAGGTCAAATTTTACATTTTTTATTAACAGTACAGTGCCGTGTTTTGGTTTAGGACTAAATACCTGCAAAACTATTCCTATATAATGCTAATTAGCAAATGTTAGCATGCTAACATACTAAACTAAAATGGTGAACGTGGTAAACATTACACTAGCTAAACATCAGCATGCTAGCATTGTCATTTGCTGTGTCGCAATTCGCATACTTCCGTTAGTAGACTTCTATGTTGTACACTGTGTACACTATGTATTTAATTGCGAAGTGCGCAAATTTCGACAGCGTAGTGTTGTCTCAAATCGAACACCGCCGTTGTGCACTTACCGGAAATGACAATCGCAACAGTTGATCGCTTCTTCTTCTTCTTTTTAATGGCGAATTGCAACCGGGCGGAGCATTATCACCAACATTTGACTGCAATTTGCACCCATCAAAGTATCTGCCGGCTTGTTTGCTCACTTGACCTTAATTTTATTAAAAATAAATAAACCTTTACATTTACATTTGTATAGTGCAGAGTTCACCGTAGCAATCGCAGCACCTCAGACCTCCCTCCTCAGGCCCCTCAGGTATTATCGCCCCCGCTGGTCGGAGGATGTATGGTATTTTCTTTCAGTCAATTGCCAGGTCATAGTTCACAAAATATAATTATATGAAAACCGTATATTAAAAATCTGCAAGCAGCGTTGAACGAGCCCTCGTTACCAGAGGCCAGCTGACACGGAGGCCAGCTGACACGTCTCCCCCACAAGCTTGAAGCAAGGAAGGGAAAGCAGTGGCAACCGCCGGCAGTGCAGCAGTGCCCTCGCCTTACGAAAGTCGGAACAAACTTTTAAATTAGGCCTTGTAGATCTAATACGAGATTCAGCAAATAGACTGCTTATTTCTCGCATCAGATTTGTTCAGAAACAGATTTTAGTGTCACATTATCATAGGTTGATGGCCCCACCCCATCCGCTACGTAGCCAAGATGGCAACCATTGAGGGTGAGAAATGTCCAGCGTTCCACACTCAACTTTTTGACCGTTATGAGTACACCATCCGGGTACTCGAAGTACACTGAATTTTGCCGTACTTGTCAGTGTGAACGCACTTATGCACTCAAAATAGAAGGTGTAAGTACAGAACTACGCGCAGCAATTGTGATCATGTTAGCATGCTGATGTATTTAGCATTTAGCTCAAACCACCACTCACAGAACTGCTAGCAGTCTTGTTCTTGTGTTGCAGTTCAGCACAACAAATAGTCGAAGTGTAAATCCACTGTATTCTCTCTGCCTCATTTAAATATCTCTTCCGCAAAACTAAAGTCAGACATGATAAATATGATACCACACCACACTAGTATCATTGTGGTGTGATATCAACACTACAGTGATAGCCTCTAACCTGTATTTGACCTATTCATACCAGGAAGTTGTTATTGGTTATGAATTAACATGCATATCTAAATGCATCAGTACATTAATCAATGCAGGAATAAATGACAAAAAAGTACAAGAGAACAGGAGAAAGAGACAGAGGAGAGGGATTTAAGTGAGGATAAAATGCCACCAGGATGAGTGGAGTTCCTGATGGGGCAGTTACAAATGATGCTCTCCGTTATTTGAACTAGATCATTGACATTTGGAGAGTACTGTGGGTACATGAGTGGCCAGAGCTTGATAGTGTAGCAGTATGGAGAGCAGACCGCTGGGCTTATTTCTGCAAGGAGGTCAACAAAGGCAAACCAGTTGAACAGTGGATGAATAGTGAATGTTTACACCACAAAATGTGCAAAACCAACTCTGCCACTCTCCAGGGAATTGATGTGTCTTGTCATCCAGTTTAAATATGTTGCATATGTGGCTAAATGTCGAGACAAAATGAAAAGAGCAGTGGTGTAAAGGGAAGTTGTGAAGGAAATGTTACAACTATAACAGACTAGAAATAGATCTGTGCAGTGTGAAAGTTACAAACACACCCATTCCATAACATGCATTTTACAGTGTAGTCTCATACAGCATCAGAGACATAATGTATTGATCATGACCATGTTGAATGTGGGGTAATAAGTCTCAGATGCCAAACCAAAACTGCTGCTGTGTGAGTAGCACTGTATGTAAGACCACTCAGCCTGGGGTATTGGGGTCTGAGGTTTAAATGATGTGTGCATGTTTATAAATTCATGCAGATAGCACAACATTCCTTCCAAGTCCATCTGCCTGCACACTATCAGCATCTCACACATGAAACTACTTGACTCTTGATCTCTTGGCAGAGGAAAGTGAGGAGATGGCAGTAGACAAACACAGAAAAACAACATATACTGTATATGGCAACAAAAGTACAAATGGAGAGAGAAAAAAACCCCCAGACAAACATGCTGCAACAATCCCTGGAGGATTACATAACACTTCCATGGAAATGGTGGGTCATTGTAACCAGTTCATATCATCTCCATCTCCATTAGCCATCATCAGCAGGCCTCTTACAACAGCCATTAAAAAACTGTCCGTCACAAAGCCGTGGCAGCTTCGGCATCCAGTGTACTATTTAAAGGTCAGAAAATCACCCACTCAACACAGCACGTCTTTAGCAATGCAACACGAGCATTAAGAGGTGTTAATGTTGCATGGACACTTCGGAGCAAATCACAGCTAGATAAGCAGTCCAGCTACTTTGAAGTACTGGTAAATACAATGGTTTTCCAATTTTGTGAAAGTAATATATTAAAGTAATATTCCACCCAAAATCTGTCTGTTGAGTATCAAGCACTTACCCTAGAGAAAGGTGAATGTGTGTTGCTTGCATATAACGGAGGCTGTGCTCAACCAACTTCTATAAAAACTCTTTCAAAGTATTACTGCAGCTAATCCAAGTCTCTGCTGTGCTTTTGTATTCTTAGTATGTTCTAAACATTAATGCTTTTGATAGAATATGGCTTGATGCACTATTCATGTCTTAATTGTTAATCAAGTGTTGTTTTACTGCACACAATAGCCTACAGCCAATTTGGGATTCAGTGCCCAAGGACACTTCAAGATGTGGACAGGGAGAGCGGCCAGTTCCATCTGGCAGGAGAAACCAGGGAGGGAAAAGTAAAAGATGGCTAATAACCACCATGTTTCCGACGACAGAATTGGGGAGCTATGTCCGACAAATTTTG
>NTHP01000067.1:155784-172868 GCA_003416845.1 Oplegnathus fasciatus | reverse complement strand
TCTGGTCCCCAGAGGATGTATCCTAATAACTTTGGAGATCTCCTGAGTTTTCCTTTAGTGCCACCAGCAGGTAGACATTTTTTGTGAAACTCCTCAACAACTACTGGATGGATCGCCATGAAATTTGATACAGATATTCATGTTCCCTCCAGGATGAAACCGATCATGCTGTCCAGGGTCACATGGGGCCAGAGCCTATCCCAGCATACACTGTTCTTCAGATTTAAAAAAGGGAAAGGACATGTATAGTCATAGTTTCTTCGATAATGTAATGGCAGTTATTACACCCTTGAATCAGTCACTAATAATATAAAACTTACAGCACGCTTTCTCTGCTCTTCCTTCCCAGCAGACGAGCACACATCACACCCACGCTCCACTTTAACACATTGATCACACTTCTATGATCAGCGTAATGGCCCAGCCCTCTTGTGTCCAGAGTCTGTGGGTGTTGCATGGCCAGCAGTGTTAGGAGGAAGCTTTAAGGGCAAGTGCATTGTACTCAGATGGGTATCTGCAGCCAGCAGCTCAGCACTCTGTACAGTGCCGGGGACAGTAAATGCTACGTCACTCATTTCCATAGCCCCTGATGTGGCCCGTGATAGCAGCAGCAGGACTGTGGTGTGGGAGGCTGATATTGTACCTGGAGACAAACACACCTTTAGCAAAAGCCGTCATGCGCTGGGAGTTTTTGGAGGCGGCAGATATTTTTAGACATGGCTTTCGGCCTTTTTTCTTTATGATTCATGTTCCTATAGTATTTCACAGGAGGACGCTCATATTGAATATCTCTTGCAGAATTTTGTGTCATTTCTCACAGAAATTCTGTCACTCTCAAATGCTATATGATGAACTCTACAGAATACAAATGTGACACCTAAAGGGATCATCAGCATGTAGAAAAAGAATAAATCAACAGTAGACGTGGTCCAAATCACAAAAAAACAATAAAAAAAAAAGGAATTAGAATTTTCTGCACCTTGTTCATTTGTTTTGTCACTAACTTAAAGGTTCTGTGTGTAACTATTTGGACTACCCTGCATGTTGAAAAATGACGCCATGACCAGCGGGTTAATATGTGACGCCAAGGGGTCCTGACCAAGCGTCCATATATGACGAGTTGGGAGTGAGAATGTGTTGCGTTGGATTTTCTGGGGGAAAAAGTCCCCAGTCCTTTACATAGAAATCAGTCTACAGGCTGTTACAGTCAACCGCGAAAGTTGGGGAAGGTCTCCTTAAATAAAAAGCGATTAAAAAACGGTTAATACATGTAAATTGTTACATACAGCCCCTTTAAATGTATAGTTATGTTGTTGCAGTCTTTAATTTAATTTAAAATTTAATACACCAGTCAAAAGAAAGACATATTTTAATGAAAATAGGTGACTCAGGATTTAAATAACACTTCTACAAGTATGGTCATTTCCCATAAAAATCTTATTTCATCAAAATCAGAGTTACAACTGTGGAGTCAAATCTTAAGTCTGAAGGTTTTCTCATAAAGTGAGTTATAATGTACATTAATTTGGAAGGAAATCCAGAGTTTAACTCATGCATTGTGGTATCGTCTATAGGGTTAAATAAGCAATGGTCTTGGCCTTTATTCATAAATATAGACCACTGAAAGAGAAGTACTGATCCCTAAAGGTAAATGAGAAAATGTTTTTGCCAATTTAACCATCTGACTGAATTTAAATTACAATGCAAAAAGTCAAACTTCACGCACATTATTCAGGGAAATTGCAAGTGTTTAAAGAATAAGTTACAAAAACATGTTGCTTCATAATGGAACACAAACCCGAAGATTGGCATGAGAGAATTACATATGGCACACCGCAGAGGAAGGAACAGTACAGTCTGTCAAGGGACGTATGGGCAGCAGCAATGATCTGACATGGCTTTAAGTGAACGTAGACCAGTTTAAGTGAGACAAGCGATGATTTATTAGCCAATGTAGTGTGCCTCTTGTCTTCCTTTATTTGACCTTAATGGGCTGAAGGTATGAAGTACAGCGTAATGTTTAACTTAAAAGTCCTTTATGTCGTTCAAATCTGTTATCAGGAGTCTCTGGGTGGGCTCAGGAAGTGCCAGGAAGTCATGTTAGAACAGAAACAATGAGTAGGTCGCTCATGAGCTACTGAGGCAACGAACTTTAAATAGAGAGCAAGCTGCCAATTTATTACAAGCTGACAGGAGAAAATGAGACTTTCACAAATCTCACCGCACATCGTAGGCTATGTGATGTTTACGTCAGGAGATGAACTTCTGCATTTTTGAGTGGAAAGTAGAGTAGAGAGGGACAGCATGGAGAGGCAGCACTGTGGTGCAGTGGCTAGCACTTTCACCTCACAGCAAGAGGGTTCTGTGTTCAAACCCACCCTTCTGTGTGGAGTTTGCATGTTCTCCCTGTGCCTGCGTGGGTTTTCTCCAGGTACTCTGGCTTCCTCCCACAATCCAAAGACATGTAGGTTAGGTTAATTGGTGACTCTAAATTGCCCATAGGTATGAATGTGAGTGGTTGCCTGTCTCTATATGTCAGCCCTGTGATTGACTGGCAACCTGTCTCTAAAAGGATAAGCGGTATAGATAATGGATGGAAGTAGAGAGGATTTGACTTTTGATGGGCGTTTGACACAAAGATACAGACACACACAAGTAGTAGCTGAAAACACAAACAAAAGTCATTTATTTTTAGTAAATATTTTGTATATTCACACTGTGATCTGACTCAGTTCGTTAAACACAAGGAGAAATGTATGTTGAAAATATGCAATATGACTGATGAAATACTATATATGTCAACATCTTTAGCAGCCCTGTGCACGCACACAGGTGTTTTCAACTACTCTCCTAGTTAGACCTCTAGTCTAATCAGGGACATGTTCAATCTGAAAACGGTGTGCACCGTTTTGCTACGGTTACCGGGTTGAACATCACGAGACGGTGTGAAATGGTGTGCAACGGGCTTTGAGGTACGTTTTCTCTCCTTTGGTGGGTGTGTCGGAGGTGTTACCCAGTCAGCAGCGACGCAAAGAATGGCATCTATGCTCTTTGGCTGCCAAAGCTGCAATGCAACAGGGTGTTCAACACATCACCATTTCTGTTTAAATAAATGTTTTGTTACGTTTTGGCGTGGCTGAACGTGCCCCAGGTAACTTAAGTGAAAACACCTGTGTGGGTGTGTGGAAGCTTTAAAAAAACATTTTATTTGGAAATGAACCATTTCCTAATTTGTCCTAATATGCTGCAACAGCTACTGCCCCCAAAAACACACACATTTTTCAAAGTTTTATTGGACTCCACCAATTACATTAAAAATATGTACAAGGGTTGTATATATTATCAACACTCACATGTGCCACACAGCCAGGCTATCTGTCGCAGCTAAGATGGGAAAAAAATCTCTAAATCTAAATCTATGTTGTTCAGTCAAGTAGAAGACAGGAGGTGTCAACGCACAAATGCTGCAAGAGGAGAAATCAAGAATAAAACAAAGAATAAAGTGAAGAGTCACTAGCATTGACCTGCACTGACAGCTGGACAAAAAAGCTACTAAAAAAAGACAGGAAAAGGTCAAATAGAAGAAGGAAAAATCAATAAAGGAAACAAACAAACAAAGAAAAAAACAATGAAAAAGAAGTGCCATGTGCCATGGGTGTTTTGTGTTGCTAATCATCAAGACACACACACACACACACACACACACACACACACACACACACACACACACACAAATGTTTTGGTTTGAGTCAGATAACATGATTTTGCAGAAATTGCAGCTGTAGAGGAATCTACTTTCTCCACTCAGCAAGTCAACAAGGGCGCCACTGGCAACCCCTCCACCATATGCAGCTCTGCGTAATTCAAGGAGCAGAAATGAAGCATTGTGCACTTCGTTTTTCTTCATGTTTTTGTTCCAAGTTATCAGATGATGACGAGCTAAGGTTAAATGGGCCGATCCCCGAGCAAACAGCTTTTAAGGTGATTTCTTGATTGTTTTTGGGTCCGAGTGTTATTATGGAGGAAGGAACCAGGGCGTTATCAGGAGGTGAGCAGCAAAGGCAGACTGTTAGGAATGGAAGGGAATCAGAGAGTGGCAGACAGGCTGCCTTTAGGGTTGATGTAATGTTTATATAGCAGTCAGTACAGTCATTTCCTCCTCCTCCTGCAGACGGGCCCAGTCAAAGGGCACACATACAGTACACAGGGCAAAGGGGTCATGAGCCGAGTCCCAGCCGAGTATGTTTCACAGTGAACATTAGTCCTCAAGTGAAATCCTAATGTTTACAACACGTAACCCTCTAACGCCGGGGACACACAGGAGGCGGACGCGCCGCAAAGCGCCGCAATACGCAATTCTCTGGATAACACTGTACATGTATGTCCACTTCTGGAGCGCCTATAGTAATGAGTTTTTATCGTGGTAAATGAATGGCCACAGTATAGACAAAGTTTGTTTGTTCCCAGTGTTGTTTAGTTAGGTCTGTAGCTTCAATTATATACAATTGACATATTTCAACCATAATAACGTGTTTGTTTATCCAGTTTATCCAATTATCTGTGTGTTTTCTGGCCAGATTCGCTCGTGGCGAGCAGAGAAAATAGAACAGACGCCAAAACCCTCGCTGCAAATCGCGAGCTGACTGCGGCGCTCACTGTGTGAACAGCCCAATTGGTTAACATGGGCGCCAAAAGGAAGCAGGCAGCACTTCGGGGCGCTTCGCGGCGCTTCCGCCTCCGGTGTGTCCCCGGCATAACTGTATATCTTCAGACTCTAAATTATTTTTCTCCTTTTCTCTTAGTGGCTTCAGTACAATAATAAGCTGCTACTATTAGTGACATACATCTAACACATATCAGGTAGAAAGAATAACAGCCATAATGAATTACCCAATAATCCAAGTGATCCTGCAAAAGCAGGAGGCTGAGACTAGAGCAGAGGGTTAAAGCAGGGAGGGAGGATGTGCACATGGGTGGAGCTGAGTCCCAGTGGATGAGTTAAAAAAATGACGTCCATTATTTGAACTTCAGTATTTCTAGGGCAGTATTTCCCAGATGGGGCTGTGAGCTCTGGTTATTTCTGCTCTCTGAGTCGGTGCCAAGTCATAATGGCTTGAGACGTTGTTTTGTTTATTTAGTCAGGAGAAAATAAGTGATACTCAGGAAGAGCGCCAAGAGAAATAAAACATTTGGAAATCATGGCTCAGAGAAAGTCACATCCCCAGAGGTCACTTTGACATGAATATTTGTATAAAAAACATGAGACTGTCATAGTATTAAGATCCAGCTTTCACACGCTGGTATGTGACCTTTAGCATGTTCTTGTGGAGCTTGAAGAGGTTTAGTTTGTCAGATTCTGTTCAGACAGAGACAGTTTTATAACTGGAGCCAGCAACAGCTGCTCTTAAGTTCAAACTAAATTTATGTAGCACTAAATTAAAATGTCTTTCACCACACAAACTCGTTTTTAAATAGAGCTTACTAAATATATAAACCTACCAAATACTAATCATATCTGTTGTCGAGGTTCAGAGTTCATTCTTGACCTCAGAAACAGCAGTTGAGAAAACAATCTCACCACAAAGTCCTATTGGAAGCTGTTCTGCAGCTTTTGGTCTTATCACATGATCTTAAATTTGAGATGTTCAAATTTCCTTCACTTCTCATCCATGTTGGCTTAAAAGCTGAGGTTCAAAGGTAAAAGTATCTCTTGTTGTGTAGTTAACTGGTTAAAAAATGGTCTGATCTGATGTTTTAAAGTCCGATTTCTCAGTAAGCTCCACTCTTCGTCAGCACAATGGTAACAACCTTAATCAGCCAATAACAATATAGATTTGAACTAAATCTAATTAAACAGGCCATGTTTACAGCTTATGTTGTAAGAACTAAATGTATGACTTTGGTGACTCCCAGTGGTGGTATTAAAAATACCCCTACCACACTCTTGAGCTAAATATTACTGTAATAATTCCCGACATTTAGGCTCTTTATTTCCTGGGCCCTGGTATTGTGCTTACAGGCTCACCTGCATAGCTTTCCGGTACACCTAAATGTCATGCAGCCATCATTAATGTTATTTGTTACTCCTGTGCTTTTTCTGCTATGACAAGTCAAAATGTCTGCCGTGTAAAGGGGTCTATTAATGCCTTATTAGATTGGTATACGGCTAACACATAGACTATTAATACGTTCAACCAGCACAGATAAATGTTACATTTAATTTGGAGTCATGTTTCCGACCACCTGGTGAATGTAAGTCCGATACTTACTCTCCTCTTTGCTCTGTTCCTGAGAAAAATATGGGTCTTTAGCTGCCACATGTTTAACTTTCTAGTGTGTTTATCAAAACTTTGAGCTGAAAATGTTTGGAAATCGGGTTGAAGAGAGGGACTGAACCACACAGGGAACTTGCAGGAGCACCCAAACTAAGCTAATGAGTTTAATTTGGACTAATGGGTTGGATAGCTAAAAGAGGCTAAAAGCTAACGTTAGACCTGGGTCATAATTCTGTGTGGGTGAATTAAAGAAAGTGACCTCCGACATTACAGACATGCTGCTCATTTAAACTCATTTTCAATCGTAAGCATTTCATCTGTTGAAAGTGTTCGTTTCGAAGTTTAGTTAGGTTAACGTTAGCATGTGAAGCTGCAGCAACCTCCTTTTTAGCCTGTTGTGTCTACCAATAACAGACATAGAGAGCTTTACTGGCTAACACATTCCTTAAATCCAATTTAGTCAATAGAAACTAGGTAGTTTTGTTTCTTAGCTGTAACCCCAGCGCTGGTGGTGGGAATTAGCCTGGCTATACCTCTGGTGAAAGGTATGTTTTATTTAACAATATGTGTTTTCAATAGTTTTGGACAACAATGGAGAAAGGATAAAGGGGTACGTTATATCAGGCTTTGGCCACACGGGCACATTAGTGTTATGGTGATGCATGTATTTGTTACTTGTTTGTATGTTTAATGTTTGAATTTGCAGAAAAAGTGGAAGAAAGTAGATTACTGTAAGATGTTGAAAATGCCACAAAGAAACAAATCTACATTTGTGCAGATTAGCAAAGAGTGATCTCTTACTGTAAAGGTTGAGCAAAAATGTGTTTTTTTAAAGATGAGCAAACCCCAGTTTGATAGTATTTGCCTGTTCTCCTCTCTGTAAAGTGCTTTGTAACTTTGTTAAAAGACGTAGGCTACCGTACAAAAAAGTTTTATTATATTATTTTTTTAATGATTCTTAATCCAGCATTGAATTCAGCCATCGAATCCACATCCATTCAGTTCTCTTATTTAATATATTCAGTGTATTGCATGTTTAGCTTTTAACAATTCTAAGTAATAAAAATTATAGATAAAAAGGATTGTTTGAGAATTATTGTTAATAAGAAAAAAAGAGCGGAAATAAGTGTTTTGATTTTGAGCCATTTGTTAGACTAGAAGCTTAACTCAACATATCTTTGAACTGTGTGTCCAAACCCAACCCTAAACAGTGGGGATCTTTACCACTGTGGGGAATGCTGCTCTTTCATCACTTAAAAAACATCTACTATGGTGGGAAACTTTAAGTGTGCCACTAAATTATGGATAGTGAGAAATTGCTTAATACCCATTTACACTCTCCCAGACAGGGCGTTAGTGTGAAGCTGAGCCGCGCTAACACCCTGCACAAACAAGTATAGTCGTGCAGATGTGGACTTCCTCATACAGGCTGTTCCCGTTAATGTACAAAATCTTTTTTTTTTCATACCACCTGGTAATTCAAAGTAATGGTTTGTTAATTGGTTAATGTTTTAGGTTTCAAAAAGACTTTGAAGACTTTCAAGAATCAAATACTGACTTTTGTAAAAGATAAAACACCCACATATGAATTATATTTGATTTAAATAACATACGTCATACTTGCGCTGGTGATGATGTGTCTCAACACAGTATATTCTGCAGTTCTGACCTTCTCATACACTATGTAAACACCCTTCACCAGATCCTCCAAGAGTACTGAACCCTTGAACTCCTCATGCACCAGTGTGTGGCACCGTTGTACTTCAGAAAGAAGAATAGATTCCCAGAGGACTGGAAGGAAGGGAAGGGTCACTGCTGTGAATAGAAAAAGAAAAGTTAAGGAGAGGACAGCAGTCTCCGGGGACGTGTGGGTGAAAGGGGCAACGTTTAATGCAGAATGGACCTTTTCTTTCCCGGTTTCCTAGTCTGACGATGTTTGAGTTGTTTGGCCTATTATTTTCTATTCTATCCTATATAAAATGTCTAATTCAAATTGATGACTATAATTAAGTACAATATTGTCAAAGCATGTTGTACAAGATTTACAGTGAAGTATAATTCTGAATATAAAAAAAAATACAACAGATTGTTTGCACATCACTACATACTAAATTGTTTTACAAATACAAATATACACTCAGCTGCTTATATATTATAGTTTATTAGGTACACCCAGCTAAAACTAATGCAGTCTGACACAATAGCTGTGTGATAAATCCTACCTTCATGATAGTTGTAATTAGAGCTGAAATGAATAGTTCATGAATTGATGAGTCAATTTTCAGAAAAATAATTGATGAATCATTTTAGGTATTCATTGAGCAAAAGTACAAAATATTTCTGCTTCTCCACTGTAATGATTTGCTGCTTTTCTTTGTTTTATAACATTGTAAACTGAATATCTTTGGGGTTTTGGACTGTTGGTCA
The DNA here is from genome assembly GCA_003416845.1 of Oplegnathus fasciatus. NCBI lineage: Eukaryota > Metazoa > Chordata > Actinopteri > Centrarchiformes > Oplegnathidae > Oplegnathus > Oplegnathus fasciatus. The sequence goes on along the minus strand of NTHP01000067.1, from coordinate 164,166 downwards.
GACATTTGAAGACGTCACCTTGGGCTCTGGGAAATTATGAGATGACCTTTTTCATGATTTTCTGACATTTTATAGACAAAATGATTAGTCAGTTACTCAAAAACAATATCGACAGATTAATCAGTAATGAAAAGGCGGTAGTTTGTGGTGCTGTTGAACTGTTTCTAATGTCTAGTCTACCCTCATTGATTAAAATTCAGTTGACAAGTATATAATGCAGTACAATTCAACAGCATTGCAAATTACAGCTTCCAAAATGATCATACAGTTGAATAAACACCTCTCTAAAACAGTTTGAAACAAAAACAGAATATTATAACCTTCATGGAGGAGGGTTGTTGTATTAGACGTTGCATTAGTTTTAGTTTTAGCTCTATGAATGTGACTAAACCCAACTGGACTCAAGTCAAGATTGATCTGTCTTCTCTTTTTCATACCCTCAATGATACTGTATACTGAGCAAGTACAACTTTTGCCCTGTAATATTCACTGTGTCCCGTACAGCCCGACATTGTCATATTGCATTTCATTTTAAAGCACAACCTGATTAGATCTCGCGTGATGCAGGACTGCTGTAAAGTCTATTCTTTCATTGTTTGGAGTTAATGATTGACCGTATCTGTGATCCGTGTGCGGGAGAAAACGATACAGGTTTGAGCGGTGATGCCATGTGTTTAATGTTTAGCTGTGTGGCAAACAGACTGAAAGGCAACATGTCAGTGAGCAACTCTGGCCTGTTTAAGTTTTGGCTAATAAGTAATGTGGAATCAGAGGTGTGTGTTTAGTCCTGATACCAGAATACATACGATAACCACAGTAGAAATACAGCGCTGGAGTTGTGTGGACATGAAGTTGTTTGTCCACACGCGAGTGAGTGTGTGATGTTAGTGTTTGCTGTGATCAGCGTTTGTTTGTAGTTGTTTTGGAGCATGAGAAATGAGATATCCAGGTGTAATCCAACAAGGAGGAAGAACAGCGTTTTCAACAACAGTTCCCTTCAACATTACCTGAGGCCACAGAATGATTAGACCCGATATTACCAAGGTCTACTTCCTTGTTTGTACTAACTGGCACTCCAACATGATCTTTTCATCAGTTACAATGGAGCTTTATCACATGATACTGAGCTTTTGTTTGTTTGTTTGCACCATTGAAAAGAAAGTGTCTTGACGAATAAACCAAATCTTTTTTTTATCTCTTTAGAACTATTTGAATTACAAGTTTATTATTATATATTTATTAGGAGTTTAAATTTCCTAATACATAAATTACTAATGGTGGTTTACAGAGTAATTCCAGTATGTTTAGACTTGATATACGAAATTTGACTACTTTTGGTTCAACAAAATGAATTAATAAAGATGAAGATTTCAACATCTGTGCCTATACTGTATCTGTGACCCAAGAGTCATTAAAGACTGGTGTTTAAGAAACTGAGGAAACATAACTAATCTAACAGTAGTTCAATTTAATCATTTTAATTCAACAGACGTGTACTATCAGTTGTTGCTAAATTTACTGAAACCCTGTGACACTGAGCAGGTGTTGGTTGGTTTCTAGTTGATGCTCTGAAGCTGTTTTTTAACTCAATGCTGACCTCTGCTGGTGTAACATCATTTACTTTGCTTTTTTCTGTCCTCGTCTCCACAGATCTCCCGACCACAATGTGACAGTAAGTACACCTGTGCTGTTCATTTGTCTCTATATATTCAAAGGAATATAAGCTCTCTCACAATGCCGTATTTTGTGTTTAATATTGGCTTGTTAATTACATCACTCCTGTCAATATATCAGATCTGTAAGATGATTGGAAGTTATTTGTGCTCATTTCTTATTGGTTGTTTGCTTGTTCTTCTATCTCTTCAAAGAATGTAATGAAACGACAATATTAACAACAACAACAACAACAACAACAGTCGAGCTTGGATCTACACCAAACTGCACCTTATCCACTGGGGACGGAACCTCTGGAGACGGTTCGATAAGTGATTTGAACCCTGGAACAGTCCATGAAATCTTCCTTAGTTGTTTTAACTGCTGCAAAAACGCCACAACGAGTAAGTCTGTTTACTTTGTTGAATCACTTATATTCCAGACTTTAACCATGTCTACAACAATTCAAAGAGTCAGCATGTCTGACTGTAAACTAAGCGCTCTCAGTATGAAGAAACCACAGATATCACAGATGATAATACGGCGTTGCACTAATAATGAATGATGAGAGCATAAAATATGGATTCTTTCCCCTGCCGATCTCTCCCTCACTCACAGAGCCTGAAGCTGTCGGGAATCTCAGGGTCACTAACTTCACAACATCCTCTTTGATTCTGAAGTGGACTGAACCAGCAGGAAATAGATCTTTCTTTAGAGTCCACTGGACTAATGGAGAAATAAATTATACTGAAAACTGAAAAACAGACTGCTGGTTTGGGCTTCAGCGACAGTGATGCTGTTGTTGTACTGGACTATGGTGATGATAAGACAGCTCACCTGTGAAGCTAAAGTCTGGATTTTATTTTTTTGGTCCGGTTCGGTTTCTGCTCATCAGCTTTGGCCAAAAACTCTGTTTAGATAAAATGAGGTCATGGATACAGCAGTTGAAATGAGGTTTCTCCACAGGGGGGGCTCACCTTTCATTGTAGGGTGAGAGAATCAGTGATCCAGGGAAGACTTTATGTCAAACTGCTGTTACTCTGTGATATCAAGAGTCAGATGAGGTGCTTTGGTCACTTGTTGAAGATGACCGTGGGTGTCTGCTTTAAGAAGTGTGAAAGTGGATCCCGTGACACAGAGATGCTCAATGAACTTCCAGCTGCAGGGAAGCAGCTTGATAATATTGCTGAGGCAACATGGGTCTGGTTGCACTGTTACAGTTGTGACTTTGACTCAAAGAAGAATTTGATAGATTTTAGATATAGATGCATGCTGAAATGGTTTTTAAAATTCTTTATTTCTCCACATAATACCCTTTCCCTTCCAGAGCCTGAAGTAGTCAGGAACCTCAATGCCACTGAAATCAGAACATCCTCTGTGTTTCTGAACTGGAGTGAACCAGTGGGAGAGAGATCTTTCTATAGAGTCCAGTGGACTAATGGAACAGCTAACGGGACTGACACTGTCACTAAAACAGAAAACAATGTGACTGAGCTGACTGCTGGAGTGCAGTACAAGTTTACTGTCATAGCAGTAGCTGGAGATAACGAAACAGAAAGTCAAACGGCTGAGATTTCTCTCTATACAAGTAAGATGAATTTACATCTTCGCTAATGACAGTGCTCATAGCCCATCTTGTATCTTGTATCAATGTACCACTTGGTTTGGTTGTCTGTTCCTCTCCTCTGGGCTCTCTTGACATGAAACACACTCAGCTGTAAGTTTTGTACCTGCCACAGTCAGTATATATTTTTTCGTTGGCTCTAATTGAGTTTGTTTTCTCCCTCATCTTGTATTTATCCTGCTCTCACAGAGCCCGAAGTAGTCAAAAATCTCATTGTCACTGACTTCACAACATCCTCTGTGTATCTGAACTGGAGTGAACCAGCGGGAGAGAGATCTTTCTATAGAGTCCAGTGGACTAGTGGAACAGCTAACTGGACTGACACTGTCACTAAAACAGAAAGGAATGTGACTGATCTGACTGCTGGAGTGCAGTACAAGTTTACTGTCACAGCAGTAGCTGGAGATAATGAAACACAAAGTCAAACGGCTGAGATTTCTCTCTATACAAGTAAGATGAAGAATTACATTTTAGCTAATGACAGTGCTTGTAGCCTGTCTTGTGCCTCATCCTTGCTCTGATGTTGTTCCTCTGCTATACACTGAGGGTGAAACCACATCACAAGAATGAATGATAGATTTTTTTTTCCTCCTCTCTTCTGTGCTCTCTTAAACTGAAACTCAGTTGTAGGTTTTGTACCCACCACAGTCAGTATATATCTTTTCATTGGCTCTATATGAGTTTTTTTCTCCCTTGTATTTATCCTGCTTTCACAGAGCCTCAAGTAGTCAGGAACCTCAATGCCACTGAAATCAGAACAACCTCTGTGTTTCTGAACTGGACTGAACCAGCGGGAGAGAGATCTTTCTATAGAGTCCAGTGGACTAGTGGAACAGCTAACNNNAAAGTCAAACGGCTGAGATTTCTCTCTATACAAGTAAGATGAAGAATTACATCTTCGCTAATGACAGTGCTTGTAGCCTATCTTGTATCTTGTATCGATGTTCCACTTGGTTTGGTTGTCTCCTCTCCTCTGTGCTCTCTTGACATGAAACACACTCAGTTGTCAGCCAGCACAGGGCATGCTGTGGTCTTTGCTACGAGCCACTGAGGCATGTTACACCTGGAGTGCTGTGTTTGAAAACTTTATGTTACGTCTAAGTAGCTCAAGACTCACATACCATCAAGGATGGTTTTCTAATGATGGTTTAAACTTCAGTATGGCACAGGCAGGTTGAGATTCAGCACAATCTGAGGCTTCTGTGGTTATCTGCCAGAGCAAGTTCACTTGTCCAGTCCAGATGAAGGATGACAAACCCTCTGAGTGAAGGAGTTCAGGTATCTCAGGTGAGGTGTTTGCACTAGACCATGGTGACGACGAGGGAGCTCAAGTGTGAAGCAGCTGTGGCCACAAGCTCTGGATACGGACTGTTACTACTTTGAACTTGATTCAAAGAAGAATTTTGAATATGATCCCCCCAAAAAACACAGCTATAGTACATAGCTGTATGATTGATTTAAAAAAGACATGTAGTATGGTTTGACTTCAAAAAATCTTTGTCATTTCACCCCTCTCGCTCACAGAACCTGAAGCTGTTAAGAATGTCAATGTCATTGAAACCACAACATCCTCTGTGTCTCTGAACTGGACTGAACCAGCGGGAAAGAGATCTTTCTTTAGAGTCCAGTGGAATGGTGGAGAAAAGACTGTGAACACGACTGAAACAAACATTACTAACCTGACTGCTGGGGTCAAGTACACAATAAATGTCGCTGCAGTGGCTGGTGATGGCCATACTGAAGGAGAGAAATTCACTGTCTGTCAGTACACAAGTAAGTAAGCATTTAAACGCACTGAGAACACCTGTCGGAGAAGACTTTGCAAACCATTTAACATTTTGTTTTCTTATTTTGATGTTTTGCTGTTTTTCCCTCCTCTCGTCTCCTCTCCTCTCCCCTTTAGGACCCGGTGAAATTACAGAAAAAACTGTGACCACAAACACCTCCTCCATCTCTCTGAATTGGACCCCACCTCCTGGTGAGGTGTTCAAGTACAGGGTGGAGTGGCACAATGGTGGAGCACCGATGAGCAGATTCATAAACAATACCTCTGCTGTGCTATCGGACCTGATCCCTGGTACTACCTACACAATCACAATCACCGCGATTGCTGGAGATAATGAAGCAGGAAAGCCTTACACATTCCCTGCAGTCACAAGTAAGCTACAAAGCTACAAAGCTACAAATGCACAATTGTGATAAAAGTCACATGGTAAAGCTATAAACAATCTGTTGATTTTATTCTACTCATCTTGTGTTTTTCTTGTATTTGCAGAACCTGCTGTGATCAAGAATCTCCTCGCCTTTGACGTCACAACATTGTCTGTATATCTGAACTGGACTGAACCAGAGGGAAATAGCTCTGTCTATAGAGTCCAGTGGACTGATGGGAATGTATCAGTGATCGTGGATGTGAATGAAACATATCTAAACATTACTAACCTGACTGCTGGCGTCCAGTATGAAATAACTGTTACTGCAGTGGCAGGTGATGACCGTATTGAAGGACAGAACATGTCTGTTTTTCAATACACAAGTAAGTAAGCATTTAAATGTGATTCATACTGTCAGGTAGTGAGAGTCCGCAGTCACCTGGTGGAGACGACCCTCTGCGATGAATTCAACTTTTACCTCAGAGGTGTACTGCATGTGATGGATCTGGGTTGTAGCTCTGGACATTGTTAACGGCTCATCTCTTTATTGTTGTGCAGATTTCAGGAGCATTCGTTTAGGTTTGACAGACAGGGTTTTTTCTAGTCAAAGTTAATTAACTATTTAATGGGTTGCCTTGAACTTTTGTAGACATTCATGGTCTCCAGAGGAAGAAGCCTACTGACGTTGGCAATCACTGACTTTTCTTCTAGTGCCACCATGAGGTTTTCATGTGGTTTTGAGTAAAATGTCTCAAAAACTTTTGAATGGGTTGCCATGAGATTTGGTACACATATTCATGCCCCCTTCAGGATGAATTGCTTTGGTGATCCTCTGACTTTTCCTCTAGCGCCACCATCAGGTCAAAATTACAATTTGTCTAATAATGTGGTTTATGACTAAATTTCTGCAAAACTAATTACATTCCCAACAGCCACAGGTGTACTTTGTGTTTTGTGCTAATTAGTAAATGTTAGCATGCTAACATGCTAAACTAAGATGGTGAACATGGTAACCATTAATGTCAGCTTGTTAGCATTATCATTGTGAGGATGTCGACATGCTGGCTTTAGCATCGAGCTCAAAGCACGGTCTCACAGAGCCACAGGAATGGCTGTAGACTCTTAGTGTTGTTAAAACAAATGAACCAGACTTAATACATTTTAAACATTAGACTTTATTGTTTAGAAATATAGGAATATATGGATTGGAAGTATGGCATATGGATTACTAATATATATTGATCAAGTTGCAATATTTTATGTTTTTAATTGATTAAGTAGGCATTAACAGCAACTATATGTACTTAATTTCTATTATGCCATTTGAAAATGTCACACATTATGAATGAATATAATGTTTTTTCACAATGCAATGACAAGAGGACCAAACCACCTTCTATTTCTTTACTGTATAGAGCCTGAAAAACCTGTGGACATTGAGATGACAGCACAAGGAACTGATAACCTGAGAATCAGCTGGAATTTGCCAAAAGGGAAGGTTGATCACTATGTGGTGGACATCTCAAATGCGGAGTTGATGTATATGTATAGCAGTATAACCACAGCCACCACAGCCCACTTCACTAATTTACGTCCCGGGAGAATCTTTGTTATTACAGTGACCGCTGTGGCTGGAAACTTCTCTGACACGTCTGCACAATATTCAACTGCCACTGGTAAGTTCAACACCTTATACTGTTATTGGTTCCGGGATTTTGTCTTCAGTTCTTCTGCAGCCCAGCATAGGAGTTATACCGCTAATAATGTTTTGCAAGTAAATGTATCTTAGTTAAATGGATTTAAACCATTAAAAGCAGTCAGACTTGAATAACGACTCAAAATAAATGTAATTAAATAATATATAACAATAAATCCAATATGTTGACAAAATTAGATTGTGTGACACAACTATTAGTTTGTCAAATACCTGATATGCTATCCTTTCTTGTATATCAGTACTTGTACTTCTCAAGTAACCACTAGTAGCAATTACATTAAATCTTAATGTGATATTTTGTGGAAACACCAAGCCAACAAAATGCTCCTTAGCAGCTTTAGTGGGTGTTTGACCTCCCCACGTGCATCATTAACATGTTAGCTATAACATCAGCCATAATGTGTGCTTGAAAATGTTTATTTAAATTTTAGTGTACGTTTTGTTGTTGTTTTTTAACATAGCAATGATAGAAAAATATAAAGTAATAAGCGTGTGCGTACCTGTTATTCATACCTCCTAGTTCCTACACCTCCTGGTTCCATCATCATCAGTCAGAGGACAAACTCTTCGCTCCATCTGCAGTGGGCGACTCCTGCTTTGATGGAGGGTGCTCCACAAATCCGCTACAAAATCACCTACCAGCCTGAGGTTGGCGAAGTACAAAATACAAGTGCCACAGTAAATAACACAGAGCTGTCGCTGCTTTCCTCTGGAACTTCTTACAATATAACTGTACAAACAGTTGGACCCAAAAATTTAAAGAGCACGGTTGTCCATAATTCTGCTTTCACCTGTAAGTATTACCAGGAGAATTGTCTCTACTGCTATTATATTAAGAAGACTGTATATCACATAACATAAGTGTGTAATTTGTGATGGAAATCTCTCCTGTGTTTGTCATTTTTCTAGTGCCCAACCCTGTGTTGAACCTCGTAGCCAGCCCTAAATCCACCACCTCAGTAGAAGTGAATTGGTTATACCCACAGGGAGCCAATCAGTATTACAAATACTTGGTTCAAGCCTACAATACCACGGGAGTACTGTTTAACAAAACAGTCAGCAATAACAGCACTGATGTACCAGACCTGGAGCCAGGAACTAAATACAATATAAATGTCACGACGATAGCAGCACCAGGAAGTGCATCCACAGAGGAACAGACAGTCAGTTACACAAGTAAGGCCTCATATTTATATCAGAACTTTTAAATATCTTATATACTCAAAAACAATTAA